>VBVQ01000077.1:0-100586 GCA_011636635.1 Tetramorium simillimum | reverse complement strand
GTCTCTATAGCTATCTCACTTGCACGCCCTGCATTCAAGCGGCGAGGGTGAGACAGCCGTAGGGACACCGCCAGTCGCGAGCACGTCTTGCATTGCTTTCTCTCTCGATTGTGCATCTTACGATAAAGATGCAACATCGGACGGCCCCCCACTACTTTTTCCCTTTGCTCCTCAATCCGCGCGTTTAGAGACACACATATGTACGCGTTTCGGTGTGTGCGTTCGCCGCGTTCGACTGTCACACACCCATACTAGCCGCCGAGGGACACCATTCCTGCCGGTCAGTGTACAAGCAATCAGCAGAATATGCGCCTGAATCGCCTTGAAAGTTTCAGCAGAAAAGGTTACCGTCGCTTAACAAGCTGCAAGAAGCTGGACGTCGTTAATGTTGTTCAAGAGAGTATCGGATTCCCCCGAGCAAAAACGAATTGCCCGTATTCGCGATGCAACATCTTTTCGTAACCATTTTTGGCCTGGTTGATTCTCTCGCTGCCACGAGTTACAGAATGCAGAATTATTCGCGACTGTGACATTAACGAAATCTTCGTCGCTACGTAAATTCGTCTTTATTCGGTTTTTCTCCGACGCGTGCACGCCTACTTAGATCGTTAATATTCGTTCTGCAGGAACGCTTTGTACTCGTATTGTCATCTTCCATCCATTAACGCCCACGCGTGTCACACCTTCTCTGCGAGAATAGTACTATTTAAAAGTTATTACTTTTTAGAGACGGATGCAGTCAAGAATGATTCACAAGAATGTGACAAATTACAATTGCAATTTTTAATTTTTATCTTTTGAATGTAATTTTGATACCGAACAAAACGTAATGAAAATCGTTGGATAATTTCTTAAAAAAACAATATTAAAATGAAACATCAAAAATATGTAAATACTATTCAATACTTTAATTTGAACCTTAAAATAAAGATTACAAATACGAATGACGAATCATAATAATTTAGAAATAATAATCTCTAAATTGTGTTATATATAAATTAAATATTTTATTCATTTGTATTATTTAATACCGTAAAATGTACTTAATATATACGATAAATCATTTCAGACTGTATTTTTCAGACGCTCTTTTAATTAAAGTGTTTCAATTTCTTGTGTAACAACACGCTTGAAGAAGATCAGTAAGACATATCGCGTCGATTGCGTACTTCTATTTGAATTTCTGAAGTGTTAGCACACAATACCATACACTTTCGGATTGAAAGTACGTTTACATTCCAGAGAAATTCTTTTTAGCATTCCTTAACTTTCCATAGACATTAGTAAAGATTATATTTATCATTTTTGATTGTTAGTGCATCGCCGTATCAATAGCAGCTCGACTAGATGTGTACTTATCTTACATCATGACCGTGTTTATATCGCGATATGGCACACCCAAAGCGATAATTACGGAAAGTACGTGTCGTTTTTCCAGGAAACGCTACCATGATAAAATGCAGAACTGAAAGACTTTCGGTAAATTTTCACGAGAAAAATATTATACGCGAGACGCGCAATGTCACATTGTAATAATGTAATGGACAGTTTTCACAATGACTTGCATCACGGTACGCGCAACTAACGCGATGACAGACTTTGTGACGTACTGTTGAGTCCCGATTCGATTACACACCGATTAGATTAATCCAATAGATAATTCATAATTACTCGATCAACGAGAAACCTCAACGATCATCGAAACGGAACGTTACACCGAGTATCTTGGAAATCTCCGGTAAAAATTTTTACGTCCCGCCATTGTTCTGTCTCGGAGGATTATTCCATCTGGAGAAGCAAATTAAGAGAATTACGCCTAAGTTGTTACGCCTTTCTAGAATATTTCGACGATCCGCGGCGGCTTTCTATCCGGAATTTGGCGTCGTAAGGCGAGACCGCGCGCACCACGCGCTTCGCGGCACGTGTGTGTGTGTGTGTGCGTGTGTTTACGCGCGTGTGCGCGAGCGCGAGCTGCCAAAGAGGTCAATGCCTCTTTCTCTCGTTCATTTACCACGGACGTTCCGATCGTGCTGTCTACGGTGCGAAATCGCAAGCGATATCGGAACTTTGATTTCGGTCACGGGGGACAATGAACCGTCAAAAAGGATGTCGCGCATCGTAGAGAACTTGCTCCCGCGGCCGTTTCGAGCCTAGACACGTGAAAGCAAAAGAGACACGCAATGGATTAGGCCATTAGACAGGTTCTTGGTGTATTTTAGCATTTCACAGAAATTCCTCACATGCTGCGCGTAAGAAAGTTCCATTTTAAAAATTATTTCAAACACATCAGACAAATTATCTTATGCTTTGTACGACGGAGATTACATTTTTTAAATATTAATAAATATATTTATTGAATTATTTGTGACACTTGCTTCTGATTTTCATTCGACTCTTTTATTTTTCATTCTTTTGCGAAGTAACTAAAGAACGATTATTTATGGACAAATATAGACAAATTGTGAACAATCAAATGCCAATCATCATCAAATTTGTAAAAGTTCGTATTTTAGGATGCCAAGTTCACAAATCTATTCATCAAAAAAAGAAATAATTTTAATATACGTGGAATTCTTTAAATCTTAGAGGATTTTACTCTCATTTTGACCTCAAGAGAATTCTTCTGAAATTAAGAGAAAAATACTATAAACAAGAGTATTTAAGATAGAAAAAAGTATTTTTCACTTTATTGAAAGAGGAATGTGTTTGCTGTAAAACAGTGAACTTAGAATATTAGATTACAGGAAAAATCACTTTGAATGTAAAATACTTTTTTTTTGGGGTGTTATATCTATAGGAACAGCAATTTGTGATAATCGTAATTGTTATTTTGCTCGTAATATCATCATAGAATTTTTAGAATAAGACAACTACATATTATACAAGAGACAGAATCGATAGTATCGAGCTTAAATTTCTCATGAACTTCGCAGACTATTCGTTATCGTATTATCGTAATTTGATACGAATGACGATGCACAACAGGTAGATGCGCCGGTAAATTGCTCCGCGGGGCCCGCGCGGGATAAGGAAGTAAATACGCGTAAGAATACGCACGCTCGCGAACGTGCACTCGTATTTGTCAAACACACTGGCGAGCCGGCGCACGTGACATTCTGGAAGAAAATCCGCAATCGGAGACCGTAGCCCGGCGAACGTGCACGGGGCAAAGTTCCGCTACGTGCCAGAGCGTTTGGCATTGACTGCTGAAGAAACGCTGAAGAAGAAAATGCCCATGCTGAGCCGCGTGCGTCGGAATATTTCGTTTCTCGGCATAAAATATCCTCCGCCGAGAAAGTATCCCCCAGAGAGATATTATATCTTCACATTTCTTTAAATACCTATAAAAATAATTGTAAAGAAAATACCGTTCGCTCGTTGAAGTCTCCTCGGGCGTGAAAGATTCAACGATATCGCGCCGACAAGGTGAATGAATCTTCCGAATGCGCTACAGTTCGGTGACGCGACTGTTTTCGGCGCGCGCGTTCATTAAGCCGGTTCCCCCGCGTATTAATTAGACACGGTGCTGGCTAATTCGCGCCTATTCGGCATCGCCGGTAACAAGTGAAAGTCTCATGGGCGCATTTCGCGCGGCGTTCGTGACAAGGTCCCACTTTCGTGCACGCGACATTGACACTGGGAGAACGCGGAACGTGGAAGCGCATTCACGCGCTATTAGCTCGGCAGCGTTTCCCAATTTTGCTCGCCACGGCCGCGGAGCGCCGGAGCTATTCCTCTCTATGTGGAGCAGAAAAAGTGGCTCGCGAGTAAACCGGGTAAACTTTGATAATAAACAAATGAGCATGGCCGCGTCTTAATTCCGTAACAGAAAACGAACGGAACTCGTTTTAGAGAACAAATAAACACTTAGAAGTAATTCTTTTTTTTCTTTTTTTTTAAATGATTTCTAATGAGAGTAGAGAAGCATTCTCGATTATAATAAAGATACTTCGGGTGGGCTTTCGGGGCTTTCTCGTTTTATTTACTCTTATTCACAGCAGCAGCTGTTCACGTATCTTATGGAAACGGATACTATTGCTGATGCGCTTTCAGCTAATGGCGGTTCTATTTGGGAAACAACGCCGCGGACGGGCGTTTATTCGTCGTGTACTCGCGCGCTCGTTATCTCCAACAGCATCACTCAATTGACGAGGGTACGTTGAGGCTGCGGTGAAAAACTGCTTTCACTCGCTTTCCCACGAGTCTCCCTCTGCGAGAATTTTCTCGCGGGGTTCCTTTTACACGTTGTCTCCTTCTCTTTGGCTCTCCAATCGTTATTAAGTAATTTATCGAGTGCTTGGATGTATAATAAAATCAGCGCAGTTTGCTCACGGGTTATAACTATCATAAGGCATCTTTCCGAGAAAGCGAAATATAATTGCCCACGACCATCCCGTTAAATCTTCTCTATATTCTCTCGGAACAATTTTCTTTGCGTTTTTTTTTTCCGTTATTTCCTCTTCGTTCTTTCCTCGCTTAATGTCTACCGCTGCTTTGCTTTACTGCTAGTGCTGTTGGTATAATCGTCCCTCAGTTATCATCGCGCACGAAAAGTATCCATTCCGATGCTCGCGAAAGAAATGACCGTGGTATTTCAATTCGACGCTTAATATCGGTTATTTCTTGATTTCGGTAATTCTTTCTTCGAAACTCATACTTTATTGTTAAGCAACACGAAGTAATGCAAGCGGTGTTTCATCATGGCTATATTTGAAGAAAAATGTAATACTTCGCTCTATATATTAATTATCAGATATCAGATTAATCAATTAGGTTAATAAGTAAATTAATAATAAACGAACTAATTGCATTGTAATTATTTTTTTACTTTACCGTCGAATTGGTTGCACAATTTTATATTACCGGACCGGCGATATGTCTCACGATAAAAAGTAGCGCCGCATATTTACAAAGGAATTACAAACGTATAGAATTGTTCACGCGGAATATCCAGGAAATATATTTGCTTCCTGCTCTTTTACATCTGAGCGCGCGATTCTGTTTCTGTTTTGTGGAAAAAGATACCTATTTCCCTCATTTTTATTCATGTGATCTATTGTTGCGTGATATGCGAATTCGTATTTCTTATAGTATTATCAGGCAGAGTCAATGTGCAGATTGTTCCTTTACTACTACTAGCGTTCGCTCAACTTCTCGACTAATCGCGTAAGACAATACTTCTGCTATCGTGAAGCTAAGCAGTGTCGCTCGATAGAGATGACCTTTGAGCTGCAATGCTGGCATTTTACTCCCAGAATAAGCAAGGGACAGCGTTTCGAAACAAAGGCAGGAAATGCTACAACCTAAAGTTTTTTTTCCTAAATTCTTGTTTTTAATTCCCAACATCCAATCAATTAATTATTCGCAAAAGATTTTAGTAATTTTAAATAATATAGTTATTTATTGATTAGAAATATGAAAATCTTTTGCGCGGCAAATAATTAACTCATTTGTTAAATATTAATACTAAATAATTAGGAAAAAAATAAAAATTGTACATGAATTCGAAGTATAAACGCGTCATTGTTTTATCCATTCTTGCGTTGCACCGGAAGATCATAATGGGCGCATCTCGAACTCGAGACGGCTTAAAAGCGTCCGGTTGAAAAATCTTATAAAAACAGGCGGGACGCTAAATTTAGTGTTAGGCTCCAAGAGCCTGTCGTGATCTTTCCTACATACGGGAATCGCTTCGTGCTCCGCGCTCACGTTCCATGCTGCAGCTTATTTCTGGCATCGGGATAATACACTTAAAAAAAGTGAAACAACTTTATGACGCCATCGAGAACTTTCATTTGAGTAATAATCTAAAGTAAGTATTTGAGTAACCTAAAAGAAATGATTTTGTTCCGCAAAAAATATAAAAAGTATAAAGCATAATAATCATTTATTAATACAATAAAAGATTGTTTCTCAAATTTTTAATAAAATGACTATACCATTATTTTTACTAAAAAAAAGATTCCCCCCTCCCTAATAATTTTAAGAAAAGAGCATCACAAGCTCATGAAACTCACTTAGAAATTGCTGGCAACCTGTAATCTATATCAGAAATTTATATTTTAATTACACCCTGTGTAATTTTTAAAATACACATTAATATTTACAATATTCTTTTTAATAATTAATGAGTTGAAATGTTGAGCTCAGAAGATTTTTTTCAAAATTAAAGAGACATCGCAATTAGCGGGGAAAGCGTGCATGCATTACATGCCAAGCTCACAGGACATTCAATTGAAAGTTTGATCGGTGATAGATGCATCGCGTGAAGACGTTTCATATTCTTGCGAAACATCGCAAGAGAGCGATGATCAGGCGAAGATTTCGCCACCTGAAAACTGATTCGATCTACGTAATTATTAAATTGGCTTTCACAGTTAACGGCCACGCATTCTTCTTGGACAATTAACATAGAGAGCTATTAATTTGATGAAGTCGTTCGCACACGATGTCCGATAATTGGCCTTAGAGAGAATATCGATCTGGGACGTTGATCGATGCTGAAATCATCTAGAAATGGATGATCCGTCTCGCCTAATCGCACAGCTGCGAAATCGGAATACTATTGCCGTTAGGATTACAACTTGCCGAGTATTGCATCACAGGGAGAAAAGCGTTGCAAGGATATTTCATATTATTACAAAGTAAAATCGAACTAAGACGAAGAAGACATACAAGAGGAAACTTTTAATATTTAATCGTGCAAATCCTTAAAAGAATGATTTCAAATTTCTTTATCTAAACGTCTTGAATATTTATATAAGACTGTTATAATAAAAAAAAACCATGTTAAATATCAATATAAGATAAAATAGATAAAACAGATAAATTTTATATGTAAAAAAATATAATAGTAAATTTTTTTAATTTATTAATTCTTTTAGTATATCATCTGTTTTAAAACAGAAAAATCCTGTGATGTTTTGAAGAACGATCAAAAATTCAGGCTAGGGCATTTTAATCAGTCATTACGATTTTCGCGTCATACGTGCGACAAGAACCCGTTCTTGTAATAACACGCTATCGCGAAAATAAACGCTTACGTCCATGTCAGACAGGCGTTTCTTTCTTCGCGGTCGAAACCTTCAAACGATCGTCAGGACCTTCCAACGAACACCTCGTTGTATCAACTTTCGTCCATTGAAGAAGAAGCACGACGAGTACATGCTTCTCTTCTTCACTATGTGCAAATTCTCTCACGTCTTCAGCGAGTTACAAGCAATAAAGAACAATGCAGCCGTAGAGGCTCGCGCGAGAATCTTTCTCTCTCTCTCTCCGTTCCATTTAATTCTTTTGCCACAATAATATCCCAATTAAAATGTGATTACGACGATTCACAGATTTATCTCTTATTCAAATACAAGAAATACTGTTATACCAATTCAGTGAAAACTTTTAATTAAAAATTTTACTCATACTGGAAAGATGTTATCTAGTTTTTTTTTCTTTTTTCTTTCTTATGAGATGTTATAATGGCTGCGTTAAAATCATCTGCGACAAGAAAAATGCAAGAATTATAAAATTAAGTATCTCTTGCATCAAAGAAAACGAAAAATAGTATTATTGTATATTTTTAAACTCTTCGCGTGCACCACGGTTGTAATATTTGATTCCAAAATTGCAGATTTCTGTATGAATACACAAATAAATGAATCAGCGTGTAAATTTACTTTCTGGTTTCACTATCTCTTCATTATGATACACGAGTTTGCGATAAAAACAATGATAAACGCGTCGCAAACTTTCTACGCACGGCGGCGGTTTCCGGGGCGTTTCCCGATGATGAGTAGAAAATCTCGCGAGGCGCAATGGGGCATGCATTGGAAAGAATGTGCATTTCATTTTTGCTTCCGATTGAAAGTCCGCGGCGGGAAACGGCGCTTGCACTTTTCATTTCTTCGTCGAACGGACCCCGAGTGTTAAGTCAACGAAAGAAGATCCCTAATAGGTCCCCGTAAAAGCTGGAAAAGCGAATTCCTCCGGCGCAGCGCTACAACCTTCCGCTACGGCGAGACGAGATTCTGCGACTGATCGCTCTTATCTTCAGTCATAAATCACCCGCTCTCACTTAGATTTTGCGCTAATTATATAGAAAGTCTGAAAACGCGAGCGGCAGATGCATTATTAATTTCTTTAACGATACTAATTGCGGCAATATTGTGCGGGTGCGCATTTCTTTCTCTCCACGTCCGGAAGCTAATTTCATATGTAAAACGGGATATTGAGGAATCCTCGGGACCGCGCGATACCCGCAACGCGCTGCGAATTAAGTCCTTTAGGCTGCAAGTACATCAGGCGTCTATTACAATAATGATGATTTCTACACCGAGCAAGTGAAACTTTTTGCTGACGCGCTGAAATCCACCGCACACTCACGATTTTGCGGATAGAGATATGGCTCGTTTCCGTTTTGATTATGTTGATATAAGACAAAGAAAGAACAATCGTGTCCACATATATATATATATATGTACATATTAATATACTGGACTCAAGGCCTTTTGCAGAAGCCTCTAACGAGTCGTGTGGTGGTTGCGGCACGTCCAGAGTGTCGGAATGTATGCATGGTGCTGGAAATGTTCCTTACGTAGCGCTATCAAGTAACGTGAGATTTTGCATTCTACGCTGGCCGACGTTGCTGTATAATGGTAACGTAATATTCCATATCGAGACGCAGAAAAATTTCACAACGGCGCTTCTACGTGACGCGAACGGTCTCGAACATAATCACTGCGCGCAATTATTCGTGTACTTTCACTTGTTGTTTACACAGCTGCGGTTCTCAATTACAATTGTCGATATTTCAGGAATTTGCGAACGTTTCTTCGCGCTTCTAACTCGGAGAATAGAAAACCAAACGAGTTACGTGCTCGCTTTTTCCTGTCACATGCTCCGGATTTACTCGCCAAAAGTGTCGGCACACACGAGAGTAAAAAAAACGTCTTATACATTCACGTGTGTAAAATATAATTCGCGGTGTGTCGTAATCTCAACGAGTGGTCTCTGTGGACGTAAATATTTGTTGGCGAATGAATTAAGTCAAACGCGTACGCGTTCTGCATACAGAATCGTTCTAATATTAACGGAAAGTATCGCGCAAATGGGATACATTGATTGCGAGAGATATTGCCGTAAAGCCTAACGTGGTAAAATCTGGAGAAAAAAACAAATAAAATACTATTTTGCGTCTCTACCATGAAATAATTCTTACAGGAATTTCCGAGCTAATTTAATTTAAAGCGCGCAAACATAAATGATTAACTGCACATTGATGAATGACGAACTATTACATTAAATGGAGAACTCACTGCGCACGTGAAATCCGCTGAAGGATGAGTCAAGCTGAAGTTTATGCGTTCCGCGTTTAACGTATATAAAATAACTTTTTATGCAATACTGTGCAAACAGAATGAATTAACCGTTTCTTCTCTGTTTTGTTCTCTCTGAATATATTTGAGCTGTAGAAAAAAAACTTTACCGTAAAGAGATAAAAGATATTCGTATAGAGAGAGAATATAATTAAATAATTTTTTTTTTAATTCTTAAAACATGTATGCGGCTTTTCTCTCCGAATTTTAATAATCTATTTCAGGGACGTGCACATTGCACATTTTCATAATATGCACTCACGCGCAAGTAATCCCAACCGATTGAGACGTTATGAATAGAGCTATTATTATTAGGTAATAATGACTTGGTTCAGCATTGTGCAAGCTATGCTTAAAGAGAATTCAAGCTCTGTTCGGAAGAAGAATGAGTAAGGCGTACAAGAGTCATCGCGAATGACAGTATGTAGAATAAATTCCGATTCATAACGCATCTGGGCTGTTTCGATCTATTATTCGTACCTTTGACTCACCGATCGCAAGTGAAGAATAAAAAGTTTTTAATTCAATATACATCTGAGTACAAGAAATAATGTACTCTTCGTGAAAGGAACATTACGAAAAGAAAATTATAAATATGATGTTGACGGATCGTTAGTACACGTTTTTTCTGTCCTTCATGAAAAGAACCCTGGGGGACTTTGGTCGCACGTGACGTATCGTACGAGACAATGACGCGGTAGCAGCGCAAAACGTGGCATTAAACGCAAGAGCGATTTGAGGATTTATTCGTGCGTAAATCCAGGCGCACGTGCGCACTGAGTATCGCGTGTCCGTACGCGGTTTGTTCGAAAGTAGAAGCTGTAAGTTTTATCACGTGGTGTTACATTAACCGGGCACTTTATCACAACACCGGACAGTACGTAATAGTGCGTCGCGAAAAAATATGCTTGCAAAACGGGAAACCGGAGCGCAGTGAAATCTGAGGGGGTTTAAAAAAAAAATCAGTTTTAAATTAATTGTTCATTCACGCAAGACTGGACTGTTGGAAATGTTCTGCGTATCGTGTGAAAACTCTACGTAGGCAAAAAGGAAATAATTCTATCTGTCTTGCTATTTGATTTCCTAATGCAAATTAGAAAAGTCGTTATTGAACACAGGGAACCAAGATTAATCGATGAAGTTAAGTGGCAGCGCTCAAAGAGCCTTTTGATAGTTTTTTTCCATCGCGTGTTTGCATATTTATACAAAATTTAACGTAGAATATTCAAGTAATAATTATCAAACATGTATAATTTATTGTACGTCATTTACTATAAAAGTTTTACACGTGCAGTTACTGCACACTTCTGAGAAAGATGTGTTAAATAAAAGTTTGATATTAGACATCTTATCGAATTAATCTCATCGAATTAATCTTGCGATAATAGATATATTTCTAGTTTAACATTTTTATAAAATTCAACAAACGTAAATAAATTTTTCATTCACAAATTTACGTTTTTCTTCTTGGAATATAATTTTTAACTATTCTTATCGTTACTCTTATCAATTATTTTTACCGCTGTTTCTTCATTTCTCGGCTTTATATGTATAAAGTTATAAACTGTGTTTTCTGGAAGTTTCTTATCTGATATTGACTTTTTTCTAAATACATAAATGTAGCAAACATATTTCTAATTTTTCATTGTGTATCATATCTGTTCCTACCATGTAGAAAATATTTTAGAATTCATATTGGTTCACTAACAAATTTTCCGTTCATATTTCCTCTTTTATTAACATATATATTGATATATACATGTATGACACAAACGACAATTCTGGGAATTTTAAAAATTATCACCGGTGAATAGTATTATTCCGGTGGAATTCTATCAGTTTACAATTCCTACATGCGTCATGGACGTGCTTATCTCGTTTGTTCTGGATCACACCAGCGTCTACTCAACGGAAAATAAAAAAGGAAAGGATGTGATATGCCCCATGAATTTTCCGTCGAGAGGTTTGCCTCAACTCTGCTTTGTAGAATGTTATATTTTCTCACTTATAATTACTGATATATGCAACGCAGTAAGGGGAATAAATTCCACACATGCGATTTAAAACCTGATCTTAGATACACGAAGCGGATCTTGCAAGAGCGTTGGATTTGACTTGCTCCAGCTCCTCGAATTCCTCGAATTTTGCATGATCCTCTTCTTAAGTAATGCCTTTTTTCTAGTTAACAGAATAAACGAAAGATTCTTACTCTTTTCTCCTCAGGACCCTAAAGATCACTCGGCAGAGCGCATTCCGCTTCGGTGGCAGACTAATCCCGTTGACGAGAGACGAAGGCGAGCCCTCCCGGTCTGGTTCTCTCGTCACCAAGTGAAAACACCGCACAGAATGGGAGGAGATTAAGAAAAATGAGAATAAACTCTCAAGTCGCCCACGCGATCGCGCCGCGCAGTCGAGAGCGACTCGCCGACTGCGACTGAGTGACTGACTGACCGACTCCTCCGGTCGCTCCGGTCGGCGTGTACCGTCACCGCACTTGCATCGACACACGTATACCATGCGCCTGGCATCCAAGCACTCCCCGCCTGTGCCTCTGCAGGCCTTTCGTTTCCAGTTCCATTCCAAAGCCCGACCCAACGTGGCCCCAACGTGCCTTTTGTTGCATCTCGTCCGCTTCGCTCCGCTCCGCGCGCTCAGCGGCGGCGACGGCGACGTTCGGCCGCTCTTCCGACCGGTTCAACGCGTTATCTTTCTTTCTCTCTCTCTCTCTCTCTCTCTCTCTCTCTGCGTCTTTTTGGACCGCTCTACATACGAGGCGGAGATCTGCCAAGTGCAATTAGTAGAACCGATCGTGCCGACTCGAAGCCAAGCTTAGTTAAGCAGACTTTCTTTTTCCATTAATTTAACAAAAAAATGGCAATGAGTTGCACGAGACTGTCAGTGCACTTAGATTTTAATCGTGTTTGATTCGTGTAATGTAATTAATCGCGTGGAATTATTAATGCCCATAAAATTTTTTATCTACATTGCAGTCACCACTTTTTTTATATGATTTTCATTTCTACTATTTGATGTTTGATTTTTAGTAGTTAATAATTAGTTTCACGCCTTATCTTTATTTTCTAAAAAAAGAATATTGCAATTTTGTTTTATTCAGAATACTCTTTACCCTATATTCAGAACCCTATATTCAGAGTAAGTGTAATCACCATGAGAGCTGACTGATTAAGGATCAAATATCGAATATACACACACGAGTTACACTCTAACGAGATTATAATTTATGATGATGATGCTATTCAGTATAGAACGTCCAAAAACCGGTACTTTATAACTATAGTATAGTACGGCTTCAAGCCGAAACGTGAAACCTCGATAACAACCTTACTGTATAATCGATTCCGGCGCATCGAGTTGCATCGAGGCACCTCGGCCGTGGGCAATGCGTGCGATAGCCCACGATACAAGAGTTTCGTTAAAAATATAAACACGTTAACGATAAAGTGCGATAGTTACAAGTCGTCGTAAAATCCGCCACTATTGTACTGCGTATATAAATTTCTGCGACCGCATAAAATAAAAATCCAATTCTTATTGATATATAAAAAATGTACATGCATATATAGTTTGCAGTAATTCTTCTGACCCTTATATTTTAAATTTGGTTAAAATAAAGAAATAAAATATAAATCTTTTTAAAATATAAAGTATGTCAGTTATTTTAGAACCAAGGATATATTAATGGAGATATAGTTATTGAAATTCTGGATTATACAGATTAAATATAAAAAAAAACAGATCAAATCGTATGGCCAATCGAACATTCTTTCCGGATTTTTCATACTCCAGTTGAATTGGAACATGCTCCACATATTCATAGCTCAAGGCCGTGTACCTCGTCAATTCTGAATCCACATTACTAGGCAACCCGATATACTTCTTTGCGAAGAAGTTGCTCATCTCGAAACTCATGTATTGCTTATAAAGGTTGTAAGGAGAATCAGAAATATTACGATTTGTACAAAATTTAAAACAAACTTTTTTATAAATAACGTACGCTGTAAATTTTTTTAGATTTCTTATTCACACTGATTAGATTTTGAGAACATTTATAACAAACTCAAAATTTTAAAATACTAACTTTTCTAAAAAAAGTATTTTATGCAATGCTTAATATTTTTGATTCTTTGACAACCTTCTTAATTATTAAAGTTGAGAATAGAATAATAAGAGTGGTTATATCTTTTGTAACTTAATTAATAGAAATTTTAATTTTACGAATCTTAAGAATCTCGAGAATATTAAAAAAAATTCAAATAATACAAATTGTGTGAAGAGTACTTTATATATTTAATCTCGATAAATAATGACAAAATTTTATTACAATAATACTAACTTTAATTAATACTAACAAGTATATCTTCTAATGTAAAATATATATAATTTTAAAATAATTATCTTCTACTACATGCAGCTAACGGTTAATTTTAAAAATAGCCTTATTTTATTTACATTTTATGACATAACAATATTTCTTATTCTATCGTATATATTTGGTTCATTATTATCGCTTATTTGAAGGAAAGAAGTTTTCTGTAAAATATCGGATCCGATGTCCTGTTGCGACGTATTTACATTACAAATGCCTTTACTTTCGTCGTCGATATTTAAATTGTCCAAGTTATGCATCGCATCCGATCTGATAGGCACGGAATCTTCGAAAATGTTTTCTTCTGTGGGGATTCTATAATCACGATCATAAATTGACACCGTTGACATGCGTCTTATATAATCTATATCTATTTGTGGATCTGCCGTAATTTTTAGCGTATTAAAATTTATTGTAGTCTCCGAGATAGTAGCCCTTTTGTCCCGTTCCCATTTCCAGCGTACATATTTCTTAACTTCACGATACAGTAGTATCGATTTTTTCTTTCTCGAAAGACGTTTCATTTTTATTAATGGTCTTGGTAGCCTCCTCATTTTTCCCATTTTATATGTGTTTATGTATGTTATAACAATGAATTATCAATCAATTATCTAGTTGTTATTTCATTGTTTTATATTGCTTTTGGGCTTCTACGTCTGGAAGCAATAAATATTACCTTTGGTTATTAATTTACATGTAGCAATAAGTATAAACTTGATTGTTATAATTATCACTTATTATCAATTAAATATAATTTAACTTTTCTAAATTCAATTCTTATTGCATTTCTATTTAATAGCAACATAAAATTAAAATATGAATGACTGTAACAACCTATTTCATCATTATAAAATGTATAGCAGCGGCTATCGCTTTAAAGATTTATATTATAATATAGTAATAAAGTATACTATATACCAAGTTCTCTCTATACTAACTCTATACTATAGTATGCTATATGTTTTTACTGTGCTATACTATAATATGCAATATTATAGTCTGCTATACTGTTATACTATACATTACACTGTATATTGTAGTATACAGTATATTATACACTATAATAAACTGTAGTATAGAGCTGAGCTATCGTTCTGCTACTGCCACCTAGTGGCTAAAAGTATCATACTCTGTGTAAAACAAGACACCAACAGTACACAATATCACATACGTACCCGTTAAAACGGTTTCAGCGTCTGTTTTTTGATGATATTGTATTCAAAATATTGAGTACGTTTGATCTTCTCTTTGATATCTTATTAGACAGATATAATATTTTTCTTGAACCAATACTGCAGCATGAAATTGCGGAGCAACTTCTTCCCCTTATTTACTACAACGACAGTGGCTGACTACTAACTGCTGGAAGTCGCATATCCTGCCATCTAGCTACACTCTGCTAACTTATTGTGCAAATTGAGAAATTGTTTACTTATTTCTGCAATATCGACATTTGTAATACAGTCATATTAATTTAAAAATATATCTACTATTGTAAATCACAAACATCGAATATTTGACTATTCGCTTTGGGTAAAATAATGTAATATGAAATAAAATTATATAGATAAAAAATTAATAATTATTAACAATAATGAGTATACTGGAATATAACAAAATTAATCGAATATTTTTAATTTAAAAGTTTATTTAAATTTAATTTAAAAAGTTTGTAAATATCTTTTATAGCAATCGACTATTTTTTTACTGAACATTTAACTTAAGATTCCGGATTATATTTTTGTTGAGTAATTATGTTAATACATACAAAAGCTACTCATAAATATGTATGCATTATCATTATTTATATCCGTTAATAAATGGAGAATATGTATATGTCATAATTTCCAATACTATTTTAGAATTTTAGGATAAGTTGTTATGTACAGTTATAATACTTGTCTCCGATTTTAAGATAAAAACACCTTTCCAAATTTTCATAATCACATCAATAAAAAACGCCTGGCGAAAGAATCGATGAAGAATGGCTTTGGCTTATTAAAGATACATGATTCTTTTTTGTCTCTTAAAATAGCAGAAGATATGAAATATTGAAATTCTCTGAAGGCAGTTAAAAATGTAAGATACCTATTGACTGGCAGAAATGAAGAAGACATGTTGTCATATCATACTTTGCAGAAAAATTTGTAAAAATTATTAGTTTAATTATTAGTTAGATAAAGACAGTAGGTGCATTGGGTTGGTTTAATTATTATGGAAAGAAGCAAATGTGACAGTTTTAAAACGGTTTCGGTATGTAGAACCTGAGATACGAACTTTATAATCACAATGTAACTTGAGGAGATTCATTTTAGATGACCGCAATTATACTCGTTTTCGCTTCCCAGCAACGTGAAAGTTTAACAGACATCTAACAGACGTCCTAATCTTACAAATCTTTTACAGGCTCTTCAAATGTTCTGCAGATTTTCTTTAGTCATTATTTTTTATCGTCCAAGTGAAATTATTTTTGACAAAGTAATGTATATAAAAAGAAAGTAAATAAAACTATACAGATCTAAATTACTATCCACTAATCTAAATTACTTCAAATCTCGAAACGTACAAGAACGATTTCCACATTTATTTGTGAAAAGAATAAAAATATGATAATAACTAATGGAGAGTATATCATCACAGCGAAGTATATTTCTTCACAGCTTCAAAAATTTAACTCACCAAAATTTAAAAGACTTATGTCTATTTCTACCAATGCAGATTAACTTTAATCTCGGTTTAACTTACTTTCTATCTTTTTTTAATCCTATGAATTGGAAAAAGATGAAAAGCAAGTTAAACTGAGATTAAAGTTAATCTGCATTGGTAAAAATGGACATTAATCTTTCAAAGATTTAATATTTTATGACTTAACAGTTTATGACAATTTTCCGTATACGTCTTGAAATATCCAAAGAAATAAATAATTATAATCGGTAAACTGTATTTTAAAAATTTTTATAAATGTACTTTGACAAATCTTGACAATATGCCCTATCATTTTCTAATTTATCTTCAATAATATTCTCCAAGTAATAAATATCGTCATATTTGGCAACGTCAATGGTAGTAGTGAAAACGAAATGTTTAAGAATAGCTAATTTGCTAGAATTGGTTTATACACCGCGATGGATTAATCCCCCCTGAAAAACGTTGAATAAGGCAGAACCGCAGGTAGCGCTTCCGCGCTTCGGCATCGGGCGGAAAGAATCTGCGCACGTGCACCGGGCACGACCGACCTGACCTGACTGAAGCAAAGGGATGATCAATAACTTCCAGGATATATAAGGCTCCGTTCCGGTAGAGCGTGTGCACCTCTTGAGTTCACGTGATCGGTTTATCGCGCACCACGAACCTCTAGCCTCGATCGCGTTATCGGCGACTGCGTTTCAAATTGGTCTGTACGTCAGATAGCATCGGAGAGGTATTACATCCATTGGGTATAAGTGCTTAGCGTATATAAGATACACCGATATTACACGGAGTTTATCGGTCGTAGTAATGTAAGGTTTTCCATTTGTTCCGCTATGAACGATCCCGGCAGCGTAAAAATCGAGCGTGCACGGCGATGTACGGCGGTATCTATCTCGAAGTGAGCGTTTTCGGTAATGGTGTTTCAATATGCAAAAAAAAAAACGAGACGTCGGCACGCCGACAAAATTACGTTTCGACGGATCATTAACGTCGAAAGGCATGTGTGCACGCACGATTTCCGCCAACATGGAATCGCGTATTCTTTTTTTTTGTGAGAGATACGGTAAATGTGACTAATCCTCTTCTTCTATCGCGATGCAAGGCGACACAAGTTCAACTTTAGACCGCGTGCTTATACAATTAAAAAACTAAAATTCTTTTAATTCTAATCTTTGTAAATACACAAAATATTTATTACAAGATACCTTTATTCGATTAAATTAGAGAATTTGGCAAGAAAATATGTGAAGATACTTTATGCAACTAATAAAAGATCAGTGTAGAATTAATAATTGAGATCTTGACACGTCCGTCCGTCACACGAGAGCAATTGCTAATCAATTTTTCACCAAGACACACGTCTGCCGATATCGTTCACGAGCGGTCAACTACATAAGAGACAAAAGGAAATATGTCAGAAATATGAATATTCTTACGAGGCTTTGCACACATCCACGGATAATCGTGTATGACAATAGAATCATACTTCAATAAGACAGTAACAACATGTAATTCTTCTGTTTTCGCATTCATATTACTTTCCACACGTCTCTGAACGTGTGGCATGGTGTAGGCCTCCTGGGGATTCCCGCCATGTAAAAAAACGGGAACGCGTACCGGGCACGGTACCCCCTGGGTGACGTGGAAAGCCGTGCCGTCTTGTGTCCCTGTTAATTGCCGGGATTCATTCATAAGCAAATCGCCGGGTTTATTCTTCCCCGTTTCTCAGCAATTTCTCGAGCCAACTTATGCGCGGCGAGTACATACGAGAAAGTTAGCGAGGGACACACGCGACAACGCGACGGTGATTTTAAGTAGCGCCGATTAATTTAATCCGCGGACGAACTTTACGTTTTTCAGCCCCGCAATTGTTTCGTAATATACCTTTCATTCGGGGAATGCCATGCAGAGTGGCGTTCTACTAATTTTTGGGCGCGGCTGCTGCGCGCTAATCGACTGTAAATAAACTCCAAACAACCGTTCTACGAAATAATTATAACCCGAGTGCACTCGCGTTTACGTTATCATAATTTTCAATCTTCTGTAGTTAATGCACATAATTAGTTCCCTCCTGTTTTTTTTTTTTCCCTCTTAATTAAAGTCGTATCCACGCTTCATCGTCCCGCCGCCTGCGCAACTGGTAGACATACACAAACGGTGTAACGGCACGCCGTAAATCGAGTTTCGCCCAACTCTGTACGTATGACAGAAAATCTCACCTTAATGAGTGAAACCTGTATCTATTAAGGCCTAACGCCCATCGTCCGGTCCAGTGTCTATTACCGCGGGTAAAACCGAGCGATTAAATTCACTGTGAAAAGCGTTATTAACGCGTTATTGTACTCGAGAGCTCGCGATATATACGTGCCATTGTTCGTTGCGAAGAAATCGCAATCAAAATCGGCGGAGGCGGCTGACGCGCGGCGACACGCGGCGCTAACGAAAAAACAGTAGCATCTCCTCGCGCCTACTTACCTACTTACCGTCCTCCGCAGCAGCCGCGCATTTCGGCCTTCTTTTCGAAAAAGCGTCTAACGTGCCCTTTGCCCGTTTCACTTGCGCGGATCTCTGAAATGTGCACGGTCATCGTCCCATTTCGTTAGCCTGTTTTCGCCGCTAATAATCTCCGCCGCCTGCTACTCACGATGATTATGAACAAGCTGCGACGCGATACGCGCGGCGGCGGCGGCGGCGGCGGCGGATCTCCCCGAGTGAAAATGACAACTCGCACGTCCGACGAGAGGAAGATGCACGAAAAGGACGGGGCGCGAGCACGGATGATCTTTATCATACAGTCAGGGAATATGTCAGGCGGATGAAATTGGAATCGCGACGCGGTTCGTTTCGCGAGGCTCCTTCGAGCGCGCTTCTTACACGCTGACACTTTTCGCGAGGTAACACGACTCTCGACATGATTCTCGTATCCTCCCCGTAATTATATTCACCATGCGATCATCTGAGCTCATCGGCGCGCACGTGACATTCAACGCTCTTTCGCAGGATTGTCTTTGTAACGTTCGCGAGGCTAGGAGGAGATGCCATGTAGTTTAATTGTACAGTATGCGCAATCTATTATTAATAGACGCGCTAATAGAGACCCGCATGTGCGCGTATACGATACCATTTCCTCCAGCATGACAAGAGCGACGCAATATAAACACCCACGTAACAAGATGTATTAACCTACTCAGACAGAGCATTACATATTACCAATCGATCCTCGAGTAAAGGGTACTCTAACTGTCGCTATTCATGTCATCTCTGGATGCTGCGGACGCTATCTCTAAGTGCCACCGTATTCACAACGACTAATAATCAACGTCATCCGATTGCTTCTATAAATTTCTTAACTGCTAGTGTAAATTTTCTCGATGAGCGTCGCGAAATGGGGGATCGTTCTGCGATCGAATCTGGGTTTGTTGGACGAATTGGCGCGTGTCAGGAACAATTTATGTCAGACGTTTAGATTCTTGCCGGCTTATTTCTATTATCCGCGTGAAACTATGCGGTTTCTATTAAATTGAGAAAGCCAAACAAGGCGTTCGTTTCCCACCGCAATAATAAAAGAGTTGTCACATCATGCAGCCAGGTTGGATAAATTCGATTTTCCGAGAGAAACAGAAAAGAAGAGAGAGAGAGAGAGAGTTTGGTCATCAGTTAATTGGTACTTTTAATTCTCTAAAAAGGATAAATCTCGGTGATACATTTATTAGCGGTGCGTTTCCGCGCTTCAGTCTTTTATGGGTAAATTCAGAAACGAGGGGAGGATCGCGCTTGTCAACGCTATTAAAAATAGGAACAATGCGGGAGGATGAAGCTCGAGGTTTGCCAATATTGAAACGTAGGAGGAAAATAAATATGCTCGTTCTCTCTCACGGTGCACTCACGAGACGTGCAGCGAATGCCTCGTTCGCGCCGTCTTGAGTGCGTGCAACTTTCACCACCGACCATTGTCGCTGTCATTATATGCTAACTCACATGCGCATCGCATACGTACTATGTACGTAGGCATAGACACGGCTTTCGTTTCGCCAGCGACAGTTCGTCTCATTCAAACTCGCGGGCAATATGGCATGATTAATTTGTTATCAGCGGAATATCCCGCCGAGTATCTGGGCGCACGTTGGCGCGTTTCTTTTCGGGAAGGGAACACGCGATACGTAGACGTATCTCTTCAATCATTAATATTAATTTAACGCATCTATCAGACACGACGCGCAATTCTCTCAGCATATGCGAGCGCAGGAAAATCAAATTATAACTGCGTTAACCTGAATATCTGAATTTCGAAATGAGTGCCGCGCCGCCGCGGCGAGTGGTGCGCGCCGATATAAAGTGGGTAATATTAATCAGGATAAGGCGCCGTCGTTAAGGCGATCCCGGGCGGTCAATTATTGCCTACGCACCGACGTCGGAGACTTTGCCGCGCAGCAGCCGTAATTAAATCAAGCTCTTTCGTAAAATTCACCGGCGCGCCTGCACACGCGCGGCGTACGTGACGTGTGTCCGTGCGGCGGGGCCACGTTCTAGATTTCAGGGAAATTAGAATTAACGTCGCCGGCCGGAGAGCCGATCCTCAATCGCTCGCGTCTCTCTACCTGGCAGCACCCCCAGCCTCGTTTCGTCCTCATTCGTTTCTCACGCGTAAACGGCGAGCGATTTGCGAGAGTATCGTTAACCGCTCCACCCCTCGGGGCAGGCATTTTTTACAACAAGCGGCACTTAGCGCTACAATCCCCGAAATTGCATCGCCGCACGCAAAAGAGAGAGAGAGAGGCTGGGACGGTGGACAATCTGATGGCGCGCCGCGGACCGGCGCGGCTGTTCGCACCCGACTCCGCCACCGACCACCGCCGCCGCGCGGCATCCGGAATTTCGCTCCTTTGCGGAACTCCTCTCCGCCGCCGTTTCGCAAGTGTCCACCCGGCACGTTTCCGCGACGTCCCGTGACGGTCGTAGGTCCGCGCGCGTGAACCGTGGCGAAACAATAGAACCGGTCGCTTCCGTTTCGCCGTGGCGACAAGGCGCTAATAGTCCCACCTTCAATGCCGTTGCGTAAAAACGCGACGCAAAAAATTCATATCCGCCGGACTCTCGATTTTATTGTCGAGGATTTTGCGTAACACGTCCGCGTTCGTGCGGGCGCGCGCGCGCGCGCGCGCGCGTGCACGAGTGACTTTCGCTTCTTACTTTACTTCGGCGAGCATCCTCATCACGCATATATTCCGAGACGAGATATTACGAGACCGGTAAAGTCTTGAACACTGGGATTCGGATCATCCTGCGGCTGACGATTGAACCGCTGCTGTCTATACCCAATATTTGACTGACCCAGAATCATACTCGTCAAACCCGTGTTTTTCCTGTTTAGATAAAATATTTAGAGATTGCGGGTTGGTGCCGTGTACGGCACTTAGCTAATGCTAGCCAATTGACTTTAGCAAAAAAAAAAAAAAAAACTCGCGTCCCATTTTTCTCTATTAACGAGTGAATTTTTCGGTTTTATAAATCTGAGTCTCTGTAAATTTGCATTGCCGTATTCAATTGCCGGCCGTAACAAAAATTTGTCTTTAAGGACACGGGGTTTCCTCTTTAAAGTACGCAGATAATCACGGACGTGAATTATTTTCGACCGGATGAGCAAGAGGCCGGTAATGGCCTTAAAGTTTGTCGTGTTCTGTGGCTCTTAGCGCGTCCCGAAATTCCGGTGCATTAACGGTGGATCAAGGAATCCGAGGAATAACGGCTCGCGAAGAGTGAGAGATAAGATGAGAGAGAGAAAGAGAGGAGGAGGAGAGAAAGAGAGAAAGAGAGAGAGAGAGAGAGAACTATATGTATAGCTTTCTTAAAATAAAGAAATCGACAGGGAGAGCGAATTAAGAGCGGAGAGCCGAATGTCGTACATTAGTTACCGAGCGGCCCAATGCCGCGGCTTTACAGAACGGAACGGAGAACGGCAGCTTCTCTCGTTTCCTACATTTTAATTGGCCGCACGATGATATATCCGTATGTCTCTAATTGAGCCTCGAGAGCGAAACGACGCGCGGCGCGGGGCGATGCGATGTGTGGATAGGATATCAGCGATTTAGAATTGGCTGTGCAAGCACCGTACTGGGGAAAAGTCGTCATCGGAGCGCATCGTCGCTACGAAAATGCATGAAACGATGAAACCCGGTAATTGATGCTACCCATTGTAGAAAATATACACCTTTCGGCGCATTACATTTTCAATTAACCAAAGACCGGTCACGTCGATATAACGTAGGAATAAATATAATTGAATAAATTCTCTTTCTTTCTCTAGATTAGATGAGTAAGATTGTAATCTATAAAAGGAGAGGATGAATTAAAGGAGAAGCGTGCTTGCTTACATTACAGTTGATGCAACCTAAATGCCAGAGGTGCCTATCCCACAATTTCTATTATTTGACTGGCCTAATACCGTATTTTCTGAATCAACAATTTTCCTATTTGTACGGCCTATTAGAAATTGTGGGTTAGGCACTCTACTTATTTGTAATTGAATATTTTCTCCCCGGCAAAGCCGCAACGAAAATGGAAAATACGTAAATTCAATGTTCAAAGAGAGGAGGATTAAACGCAGCGCAAAGCTCGATCAGGCGTACACAGTTATTCTGTTATAAATAAAACCAAAGTCGTTATTGTAACGAGACGTATGTTGCCCCTGCAGACTGGATACCGCGAACCGACCCACTTCTTTGGCCCGAGAGATACGATGAATGGGCCAGAAGACCCGATATAATCAATCCGACTGGTTTTACGTGACTGTTAAACGCAACAACGTAAGCCATATTCTTTCTTTTGTATCTTTAGTGTCGGATTCTCTCAGTTATTATGGCAGCATACAAAACGTTATTAGCAGTTCTTACATTGTGACGAAAGTGCGAGAGGATAGCGATGTGCTAATTTTTTCTGCCCTCCGTTTCTCGTCTCGCATTTCGTGTTAGCGCCCACTTTAGACGATCCGCAATTTGTGTCAAGGTTTAAGACAAAATTCTACTTGTAATTTTATATGCCAAAATAGTCTTATAGTCTGATAATGCTTTATAGTGTGATAAATTGAATATTCTAACGTATGTTGTCGAACTTTGTCACATTTTAACCTTTTTGATGTGTAAAATTTAACTTTGACTCTAAAATTAAGAAAGACTCAAGTCATACGCATTTTTATAACAGGAACGAAAAAATCAATCTTTTATTTTATAGTATCGATGTAGAAGGAAATTATTTTATTTGACGCAAAATCACGTTTTTATACGACTAAGATGTGTCAATAATTTTCATCTCGCACGACATAAAATATTTCTTGCTTTTATTTTTTGAAATATTTGAATAAAATATCTCAGAAAGATTACGTGAACATTTATGAAACATAAAAATATTAATAATATAAACAATATAAGTAATTAAATATTGATAATAAAACATTGAAATATCTCACCAAAATATTTTAGAAATGTCGCACAAATATTGTAAAAAAAATATTTCTGTTACACTGATACGAAATTTTCCATGAAATATATTTTTAAATATTTCAGCAAAATATCACAAAAATGTTTCGACGAATTTTTTTTATTAATTATGATATACCTTTCATAAAATAATTTAAAAATCTTTCAAAAACTCTGACTTCCTGGACATATTTATATTAGGGTATATTATATTTCATGAAAAATTTCTGCAATATTTTAAATCTTACAATCAAACATTTCGGAAATGTGTCTCTAAAATATTTCGTGCTGTGCGGGGTATCGCAGTTAATGTTTCAGTATTATTTATTGACATTCTGTTGTTCTTAGTGATGAAAGAAGCTGAGGTGAACAAAGAATGTGAGAGAAACCAGCGTAGCGAATGAGATTTCGAGACCAAATGCGCTCGGAACTGTCATTAAGTTCACTGAGCGTTTTAAAAACGTCCCTCGTCCATAAACCCAGAAACGCGAGTATTGTCTCTGAGCTGACAACGCGACTCGGTTTCGGCCATCCGAAACCTTCGTTTTTCGCCGTCGAAATCGCCTATAAAATTGCGAGTAAGCGTAGCAACAATTTCGCGCCAATATACACGCCGATATTCCGGGACAACTATAAGGACGAGCGAGACGCGCCGAACATTTGCCGTCATTTTTTACGGCAGTTACGCTGCCACGGGAGCCCGTTTCGATAGTCGTTGGCGTTTAACGAGAAAATAAAAGATCGCGCGATTGTCCCATACGGTGTGTTATTATGCAGAGCCGACGATTACTCGTCGCCATTACTCGTTGGCCGTGTCGAAAGTATCCCGGGCGTAGAGATCTTGTTGGGTAGGCAAGGGTGTGTATCGTTAGCGGTATGTGTTGTGATTTCGCCGCGTTGTTAAAAATCCTCCTTTTATACCTTCTGCGCACGTTGCCCTTATAACGAGCGGCAATTAACGAGCCCGATACCAGTCTAACCAGTAATTTTGGGCATTTATCAGTGCGTAGCCGGGGATAGGGGAGAGTGGGGAAGTAGGGAACCTTTCTAAGTCATCGACTTGGTAAGCCCGGACCACGGGGCTAATCATCCGGGACGCCATGCATCTCCGGGGCAACGGACGCATCCGAAATGAGGTACGCGATCCCTCTGCCTCTGCCCCAGGAGGAGGGACTAACAGTGGATGTATTGCGTTAATTGTATGCCGCTGGTACCGAATTCAAATTGGACTTTACGATTTATGTTCCGTTATGCATATCATCGCGCACAATCGGACTAATTTACAACAAGTTTTCGGAGCGTGGCGATCTCGCGGCTACGGGCAAACGATAGTTCGTCAGGCGATAGTTCTTCTCCACGTTCTTCTGGACGCGGCCATATTAACAATATCTCCGATTCCGTTCGTCTTAATTAATCGTGTCGCCGCGTAATTATGGGGCGGCAGCCCGATAACCCGTTTACATTCTGGAAAAATCTCGGTTTCATCAGACATTTGTATGCATTTCCAGTCTGAATCGCAAAGCATTTTTTATACGCGAGCCTTTCCCGCTAGTTGCCGGGATCTAGCTCAACAATACATCTCAGCTCGTCTTTATACGCAATTAGCCGACGTATTTAATACAAAGACGCACGCGTGCGCGCGCGCGCGCTCACGTGAGCGCGCTAATTAACGCAGGCGTTTTCACGGACACCGGGAGTTACTGTCGGTGGCGAGCAAGGAGAGGACGTCCACCTTGCGTTTGTTAAAGCTACTTCGGTTACAATTGTCGACTAATTAGCGAACTAGCGGCGCGCAAATGCCTCCGGGCACCTTAAACGAGAAGATCCGTAGAAATTTCACTCGCGATTGAACACTCTTCGTTTTAGGTTGAGCTACTAATCACCTAACGTACTTCTATTGTTAAATGTTTCTCCCGGACAGGAGAGAGGGAGGGAGAGATGACTCTGCGGATAATACAACTCGATGACACAGCTATGTCTTTTCCATACTTTCTACGCTTTGTCATTTTTTCTCATCGTATATTATTAACAGAATTTCCTGACCTATTCGTCCTATGTAATTGATATCGAGAACTTTTTTATTCTTTCGGTATTGTACGAAATTAATATTTTAAATATATATATTTATCTTTAAATTTTATAATTTTTTGTTCTTAATTTTTAATATTTTATGATTGATTAAATTTTTTGATTCGTTTCATTTATGCGGTTATTGGAATCGATAAATTTTTTATTTTTTCAGCAATATTTGACATTTACTATTTGTTATTTAAATACAAAACTTAAAATTAAGATGTCTTATATGTTATATCTATTTTACAAACAATAATTAATAAACAATAATACTTGCACGATGTACGAAAATTACTTATTTACATGATTGTCTCACATTTGCTTCTACTGATCTGATTAATGTAACCTCCGTATTACTCGTCAAAGTCCGTGTTTTCCTTCCGTTCCCGAAACCTCTGGCTGTCCAAATCACTGATCCGTAATACTCCTTTCCAATGACCCGGTTTCGCCTTATCGTGAGAAGTACGGTGAAGCTGAATCTTATTTCCCGATGAAAGCGAACTCAGTTGCAGTAAACACTTAACTCATCCAATAAATATAATTAAACCGATAATTAGAGCCTACTTTAGATCTACACTTTGCGTCAGATTTAGAATAGACTTTCATTTGTAATTTTAAATGCCGTAGTTTTTCTTTTGTATTTCGATGTGTGTTAATATAGACTATATATAGACTATAATATAGACTATATATATAATATATTTTATATCATTATTTTAAATATATAATATATTTGATTCTTTAAATATTATTGCATGGCGCGCGTAAAATTATAAACAGAATGTTGTCTCTATTCTAATTTTGTAATCGGAATTATAAATTTTATATTATAATACTTATTATTTTTGTATATTATAATATTTTATTACAGAACTTTATTATAAAATTATAGAAAAAAATCAAAGATTCTTTATGATCTTTTAGTTGAGATGGCTAGCTTGTGAAGAATGTGATTGTCACGTTATCCTGTTAGCAGTTTTGAATCTTGTCATGAGTCAGCTTGATTAATTGCGTGACATTTATTATTGCGGCGAAATAAAAACAACATTCTCGTTAGCCCCTCGGCAATAAACATAAAAAGACAGTTATCTTGTGCTTCTAGACAACCTATAGACACATAAACCAACACATACGGGTTTTGACGGATTTTTTGAATAGATTGGAATTTAATTTGTTGCTCGAATCAGTTTTTTTATTCTGGTATAAATCTTCTTAAAAAAAAAATCATTTTCACTTTGGTGCTAAATTGCAGTACATCTGATACATGAAGATCAACGAGCAACTGTTTTGACTAGATAATACAGAGAAATATTTAGCGGGCCAATGATTTATCTCTATAGCTTTCTACATAATATATTATATAGTTGAAGATTTACTGCATAATGTATAACATATTATGCCTCTGAGAGGTATCTAATAAAAAAAAGTTAGGTATCCGTTTTCAGGGGGGCCGTGAAAAAAAAGATTGACACGATGGTATCAAAATTATAGCTATACCAAGAAATTGTGTTAATTTGATGAAAAAAATTTATCAAGCTTTCCTTATCGCGCACGCGATGTAATTTATGTGCATACAATTTTGTGTGCGAATATTCGGACGCACGAGACTTGAATGACGATCGTTCCTAGTGGTTTTACCTCCGCGATCCGATCGATAAAATATTTTGCGGTTTCATACCGGCGTTTTTCCCGCTAAATTAAGAGGATTATTCACGCGGCCGCAGCGAGACTCGCGGAAAACGATTGACGCGGAAGTAGAGTGGTGGCCGGCAGATACTATAAGAGGGAAAAGGCAGTGGTTTCTGTCTTTCTCTCCTTCTCTCTCTCTCTCTCTCTATTTCTCTCTCTCGGCCATCGGCCCCTCGCCGACTGTTCTCCTCAGGAGGACGACCCACTTCGTCCAAAAGCGAGAGGGACGGTGGGTACTGCTTGGCAATTACACGCATACACCTACAAGAGCATATATACATAAATATGTTCATTATCTCTCCTTACGTCGCGCGTCACATTGACTCTTCTCTCGGGTTGCTGGTTGAACTGATTGCGAGACGAGAGAAGATGAGCGCGCACGTACGCGAGCGAAAGGAATCCAGACGTTTTATCCATCAGTGTGACGTGGACTGGAATCGAGAGAAAAAAAAAAATATAAGATTTCCCAGTATTCCATTATCCTCGCGCTTTTACATTCGGCATACGGCGGCGACGGGCGTCAGCTATTTTTCCCACTAATTATCCTCATCCGACAACTAATCGAGAAAAATGTCTAATGGATGAGTTTCACCGACACCGTCGAGATCGTTGTTTTCCGATCGGGGGCCTCGTTTCGAGGAGAGAGAAATGGAAGCGTTCCGATAAGTGAATTTTCCACGTGCGCAATGCAAAATGCACAAAGATGACAGAGTCGGCGGGCAAACGGTGTCGAGAACGGAGGGAAAGCTCATTTTCACTCGTTACGTAAAACGGCCGAGGCGCGCTATCTTAGAAAACTAGCTTTTTTTTCGTCTAAGTGGTTTGTTTGCTCAGACTCAGACTTGTCGTCGTGAGTGATTAGCATTATCCTATCGTCTACTCCTTCACGCACAATGATTATAGCCTAATTTAGCCACACACACACACACCGGGGGAAGGCGGCTTCCCTCGGTGTGTACGGTGTGTGTAATAATCCTCGATACTTATGAAACTTGAATTCACCATTATCTGATCAATCCGAGTCGGACAATACCGTTACGAATGGAAGATACCGGTTTCCGCGAATGTCAAAATTTATATTTAACGTAGGCACGATTTGAAATTCCGCCGCCACGGTATCTCCGCGACTCGCCACGGCTGTCAAGAAAATTTGCCGGCGGTTACGGAAAAGTGCGTGAAAAACGCATAGTTTCTCCCCCACGAGGGAGGAGGGGAAGGACAACCGCGCGATTCTCGGTCGTATCCAATCGTATCCGGCGCGGCCATGCCGGGGATCCATCTCACGGGATCCTGGCGGGAGACGACACGTGGTTGTTGCAGTGGCGGTTGGCACGAGGCTGGGCTCCCTACTACCTCTTTCTCGGCTTCCTCGTCCACGCTGGACGCAATGAGGCGATCCTCAAAGCGCGACCGGTAGTCGAACCGCGTGCACGAGTACGGAGTGCGGCGAGGACCCCGGTCACCAACTTGGCGCGCGTTTCCTCCGGCTGCGCGATCGCGATCGCGTTGCGTTGCGTTGCGTTGCGTTGCGTTGCGTTGCGTGTCGGAAAGAAACACAACGGAGGAGTGACACACGAGGTCAAGTGCTAATAATCACGAAGACGTAAGAAATTCAACCGATCGCGAATGAAGATATCTCGATCGGTCGCGTTGCTGTCGCCTCTCAGGGAACGAGCGGGCCGACGTTGGACGTCACCGGCTCAATTTTTCTCTCTTGAAACGCTAAGGCTCCTCCTCTTCGCTTCGCGATCCATGTGTTTAACAGTCGCGGCCGGGCATCGCGTTCGCGTCTGATCGAATCTGATCGTGCGATGTGCACCGCGCGCGCTCGCGCCTCCGCTCGCCAGACCGTCAGTTCCGAATGTGTGAATGCGGTCTCATATTCGTAAAAATCGATCCACGGGAGAGATGGACCGGCTATGACGATCCATGACTGAATGTCTTACGGTACAGGCGGCGGTGCACTGTGAGGAACGACTAGCTTCGAAATTGGTGAGTTCGATTTTTTTTTCATCGATACAGGATCCGACCGCGTAGAAAATAAGCTCCGACGTTCGATGCTTCGTAAATTTCAGAGCTGACAACTCGGAGCTGACAGGTGTCGGGGCAGATTAAAATTAAGATGAAAGAGTTTTATGATAATGTGATGACATATACACCTCTGTGTGTGTGTGTGTGTGTGTGTGTGTGTATGTGTATGTGTATGTATGTATGTACACATACACACGTTTATAGTTAACGATGACTAATAAATAATTCCCTTATCTTAAAACGACGGAGCAATAAACTAGCGGAGGCAGCGAATTATTAGAAAATATTAGAATTAACGGAGATTATTACGTATTTCTTTACCTTAACACTCGGAAGTAACTGATAAATTGCTCGTTTGTGATATAAGATAAAAGTTTTATCATAAAATAACTTGCGATCATATGTAGTGAATCACGCAATGATCCGATGATCCGATGAAACGTGTAAAACATTAGAAAGTTTTAATTTCGCGGTATCGATAGAAAGTCTCACCGCGCCTGGTGCGAAAGCAATTTTAAGCGTTAATACACTTGCATCCTCGCGGATGAAATTAGTCTCCGGAATAGATGATCGATCGTAACGATCGATACACGACTGCTAATACAAGAATTATCGCCGCTTCCAGAAGTAGGCGAGCGCGCTAGATCGAAAACAATATAATCAATAGCCGGAGGTTAATGTTATTAGAAAGTCCCGATATCATGCGATCCTGTAGTTTTGAATATAGATATCCCTGTATTCGCCAGGTGCAAGTACCTCATCGCGTTTGTCCCTTCTTCTGCGCGCGCAGATGTTCAAATTTTCTTACGGCCGAAAATAAAACGCTCTTGTTGAAAAAATGATTTTTAAATTCTCTCATTCTGAAAATCGATTAATTCAAGTGAAAGTATTAATCGGAGTTATTAATCGGTGAAACTCGACATATATTTCGTTATTAATTTTTTCCGAAGCACACGTGATAAAAGATAAATTATTTTGCTACTACAACAGGTAGTGATATTTCTCACAAACTTGGGTCTTTTCATTGGACTTGATATTGTACTTTTCACAAAAGTATCATAGCTTACATAACATAAAAGTCTAAAAGAAACGAGTAAAGAGTCGCGACGCGCATTTTAAGTATCTTTGAAATATTCCTGAAAGACGTCTTTTAGATAACTGTCTGGGATAGTAAGGGAAAGTAGAAAAGATAGAGGGAAGAATATGAATGGCCTCTTTGTCGATTGACGATTCTTAATAAAATGATTATCAATTGTATGTGTGTGTATGTGTATGTGTGTGTGTGTGTGCGTATGTGGCGTAAAGTGTGCCACTCTAAAGGAAGGCGAAAGAAACGTAATCCACTTAGAAGCAACCGTAATGAATAACAAATGTACGAGAATGCACGGATGATTTTCGCAGCCTGCATTAGTCAATCTGAACGCTCGCCGGCGATTAGTCCGCCGTGTTCCGTGGCGGAATCCCCCGTGTGAATTGGGTCAAGACGATTCCTTCTTAAAATAACCGTAACCACCACACTTGCCGCGATCGAACGCGCCACTTTCACTGATTAGTCGCGCGCCTCCTAAACACACGTTCTACCTTGTGTCGACTTAACATATCCTAGGCGTCCTAGTCTTCTTATCCTCCGGTAGAAATCCATTTCCCGCCTAAGTGGATAGACTTTAGAAAAAAGAGAGAGAGAGAGATTTACCTAATTTCAGACATTTAATTCTTATATTATTTCAGTACTCTTGCAGAAACAATCCATTAAAGATTTATAAAAATGTATACATTATTTTTGTTGTTGTACCGATATAAATAAAATCACAAGATCGTAAACAATCAGCAAATAAGTGCTTCAATTATTGTCAGCGGAACACACTTACGTTACAGAAAAGGTGTCTTACGTAATGGCTTACAAATCTTCACGTTATGCTAATAAGATTATCTTAAAGTTGAATATTTTAAGCTCTCGAGATTTAAATCCTAAAAGTAGACTATTGTGATTTCGCTTTCGTCGAAAGTCACGGACGTATTAGTGCCATTAGAAACGAAACTTGATCAATTGTTTCGCGTTGCGAGTACGGCTTTGCAAGAGCATTCACTTGCGCATCGCTATTTTCGCTCTAGTTTCGAGCTACAAGCGTGCCGGTTCGGAACAAATTAGAACCGCTTTTGTTCGCGATGGATTTGGGTCTCTCTCCTTCGCAGCGAGTCCGTTAGAGCGTTTCGCCGTCACGGTCCCTGGGCCATAAAAGATTTGTCCTCTATATCGCCCGACCCAAAAATCAAGGGATAATCGCAGAATCGTCTCGGAAAGTCGGAAATGAAATGGGACGTCACAATGTGCCATTTGTATGCGCTTTCTCGAAACGCGAGCGCGAAAGCTTGTCAATTAACAAGCCGTTAACGTAGCGCTCCGACTGCGGTATGGAAGAATGCAGATTACGAGAAATCTTCCTGCTGCTGTTATTCGCTAATGACGAAACGTTATTGCTATCGTTTTCACGAGATGAAGCTAATTCACGATATGTAATCGCGACTTGATTGCTTCTCGACTCGCCAGTCTCGAATCGCCTCGCTTCTCTGCCCGCGAGATTGAACGACCTATTTCAGAGCGTCGTCCACGCGCGCTCGCGTAAACGCGATCGGGAAAAGAATGGGCGCCCGATAAGGCCCCATAATGGGGGACTTACTTGAACGAGAGATATCGAGATATTTGCTTATCTCGCGGCCCTATCCAGTCCACAGTGTGTGCCTGACCTAAAGGCCATGAACGTGACATACAATGCCAGCGGGTTATTGTCATTGTTGCGTCAATGGGTATCTTTACGACATACTGGGTTATTATAGCAGTAGGTCTGCCGACTATCTCTGTTCCTTTCTTTCCGCGTACCGTTTCTCCCACGTCCAATTAATGACAGGTAGCCCGAATCTCTGCTATGTAAAGCAACTCCGCGGGTAATGGAAAACGAGAGGGGAAAACCCATCAGATATTTATCACGTTAGCATTACGTTGTTAGTTGCATCGTCGCGCACGTGTGTAATATGTAACGATGCTATAAAGGCTTTCCTTTATGGCGGTTATCATTTTTCACGATTGTAATTATAAATAAATTGGAATTAACGCGCATTACCGAAGGAAGGAACTTCCGTGAAAGCTCTTCATTAGCGATGCACAACGATGCATAAAGGTCGATGCTTTACACCGTGCTAATTCCACGAAAGAAGCTAAATGCTTGGTTCCATTAATCCCTCTCCCTGATTAGACGAAGCTTTATCAAAGCGCGCAAATAAGTGCACTTTGATACGTCAAAACAAAAAGCTGGGAAATCAGGAAATACATTTCAATACATAACATGACGGCACACTGCATTAATTTTTAGTAATATTGAGAAAAGGCGAATTTCTTTCTACAAAAATATTCAATCCTAATAGATTTTTGTGAAAATTAAATTTTATATATACATATATTTATTTTGTATACCTTATACATCAGCTTCACGTTGCACATTTTTTAAAATATTAAAAAAAATATATTACGCAAAGTTAATCGACTCTATTTATAAAAAAGTTAATTCGATGATATAATGTAGAAATTAAATTATTTTTTCCTATAGGAATCTTCGCGATTTTGTAATAGCGTTTCATGCACGTACAGCTTTCTTTTCGTGTAATTATACACTGTAGATAATTAGTTTTTCGACAGATAACGAACGAGCTGTTTAATTGCTGAGTAAAATGCTCGCGAAGGTACAAATGTATGTCAATCGCGCAACTCGACTCGTTAACGCGGTTTCGAGGTGGTCCACTCTGTCCCGACGAAAATCGAGTGCAATAAAATTTAGTGGCCGGAAACATTTACCATTGCGATCACCGAGAAATAGCACCGCATTTCATTAATTTTAATAGACGGTTCTCTCGACGGTACGACGCGGCTAATTAAAAGATCGGAACGCCAGAAACCTGGCTGGTTATTTTAATGATTATTTGTGAGATCCTAATTTGACGTCGGAGTTACGCGCGATTTCTTGAAATATCATTTAGTATCACATATCGCATATTAAGAGTCAACAAACTCAGAAAATATTTGTAACGGGAATGAGCGTTTGAAACGCGTTGTTCTACCGGTAGAATTTTCTGCTGATTTCAAGGCGCAGGATTTTAATCGAAACGCAGGAGATAATTAATGTACCGTTGATTAAAACCTCCGAAATATATAGGCAGCACATGAGAAATGTGTGTCGATCGAAAGTCACGATTTCTACATGGTTCGATATTTGCCGCGAAAATTCATTTCCACTAGCCTTAATGTATCATTATCTGCTATTAAACTTATTGTCAGATATACGTTTCCTATTTAATCGTAAAAAAGATTTCTTGCATATAATTTTCAACTGAATTATATTATCAATAAAATTTAGGAACAAAGAATTATAAAGTCTTATGCATTTTATATAAGAAAATATTATATTACATAATTATGTTATTATTTCATATTATTATATGTGAAAATTTTGAAACAATATGATATTTACCATGATAAAACATGCGAAATATTTTTCAATGCTCTTCCTGACGTATTTTATATTAAGACGTTGGATTATTTGTCAAATTATCAATAAAAATATTAATATAAATAAAAATGTATGATAAAAATTACCTATTATATAACTCTGATAATACTAAATGTTATAAACATCGTATGCTCTATATAACAAGCCAGCTGTTGCAATTATAAGGAAAGAAAGAATATATTGCGGCACGAACAGATCGCACGAAAATCTCGCGCAATTCAATGCGCTGTAAAGCAAAACGGAATAAACAGAGACCAAATTTCCTCGGGATATCCTACCTCCCTGCCACGTGAAATCATATCCGTCGGCGTTGCCGCGGTGATACATACGCGAGGTGTTAAAGTAGGTCACTTTTATCCCCTGTAGCAAGCGATCACGATCAGAGATTGGGATCGGCCGCAGCCATCGGCCCATGGAGAGCGAACGATCGCATTAGTATTTCAGAAAATCCACACTGTTGTTATATATATGCGCTATTGTTTCAACGTTTTTTCCAAAAAAAACTGCGCGTTTTTTAATATCTCGAAAATACGGTTTTTTTTTCCTATGCGTTACGTGTCACCTATGCATCGTGAGATACCAATTCCAAGTGTGCGGTCTCTTGTCTTTCCGTTGTAAATGTTATAGGAGAAGCATGCCGTGCGCCCGCAATTCGAACGAATCTAGAGAGCCGATGTAATCGCGCTCGTCCGACTATTTCCGCGACTAATGAGCAGAGCGCGAATAATGAAATTACGCTTGTCTGCGCAAGTAGCCCGCTCGTAGAGCGAGATTCACGGGTGTGGACGGAGGGACGTGGATGACCGTCGGCGTGAGATGTTTGGCACAGCCGAGGAAATCTCGCGGGCGCGCGCGCGCACACACACACACACACACACACACATACGCGCGCGCGCGATCGTGCAGCCGTGGCGTAATAGCGCGCGCACGGACGGCCGAGTGCTTTCATCGCTATTAGGATGCGAGGCCGATCGTCGGAAACGCCCTTTCCAGAAGTCACTCGCCATCAATTGTACGGATGCGACGGACGCGGATGCAAGCTGCTCTAAATGGCGACGTGAGATTTCTAAATCGCGACAAAACGGACGGGATCGCGCGAGCGCGCGAGCGCGCGCCTCAGGATCTAATCTTGCCGATCATCGTATCAAATGTCGATGTCTCCCGGCACTGTGGACAGGTGCGCGGTACCTGACAGGTGTGCATATTCACACGCGCTCGCGCTCGCGCGATCCCGTCGTACGTACACACGAAATATATAGGCACGCACGCGATGCATATCGCCGTGTGGCTCTCGTTACTCTCATACGCGATTAATTCCTCTCTTTCGTTCTTTCTTTACTCCAAGTCCAATGGCGTTCACCCATCGACCTTCTTAAGAGAGATCCGTCGACTTTTCCATCGGCCTCGATCTCGATACACTCGGCGACGTGTATCTAAATGCGGGAAGAGCGGCTACGTCAACGCGCAAGAAAATATGTGAGGTCTAGGTAGATGACACGAGATAGATCACAGATCGTAGATAACACGCTTTTCGACGATGACCCCCTTTAAACGCGTGTGCGACATTCTTACGACGTAATCCTTCGACGTGAAATACGCGTCTACGAGGCATAAAACAAATTTTATACATTGCTTAAGAGACCGCGCGGCATTTTATATTATTTCACATCTTTCATACCGTTAAAAATATTATCATTTAATTAATAGTGTATTATTCTTTTACATCATAAATTTTCTTCGATGTAATTGATTTAAAAAACCGTATAGAAATATATTTTCAGCTAGAGACTAATTGATGATTGTAATGAATCCAAAATAAATTATTGAAATTTATACTTTATCCAAAAGCGTCTACAATTTACTCGGAATTTCATCGAACTGGGAAACTTTCGCTTTTTTTCTTCATTGCAATTAATCGTATTGGAGCTAAGAACGGGGAGTTCTTGGCGCAACGGTGGTCCGTGACACAATGGGACACGCGAATTCTGTGCCACTAAATAATCGCGCTGCCATACGAAACGGACAGTGATATGACACACAAAACGTGAAAATAAGGATGAATTGCGACGTTGTGTCGTCGTTCCGTGCGTGGTCGAAAGGTTTCACCGAGGTATATGAGGGGCTTTCTCTCGGATGAAAAAAATCATCCGGCGACTCGACAAAATTTCCAAATATGCGAGACGTAAAGTCTCCGCAATGAAATTTTACCGCTGCTTCGCGCGAGCGCGGACACGCGATTGAAAGTATGCCGTAGCGACGAGGAGGGTACAAAAAAAAAAATTGATGCACACGCTTCCCCACGCTCCGGCGTTTTCACTGGAATTCACGTTTATTAATGCATTCCAATTACACGATGCTCGCGAGTTATTAACGCACTAACGAATCGTCGCATCGTGCGTCCTCATCTCTCTCTCCCCCGGTACTTTCACTACCTCCATAATCACCGAGCATGTATAAGGCTGAAGGAAGTTCCATATTAACGTTACGTCTAAGAAACAGGAGTCAACAAGCATGTGTATCGTCGATATACACATATCCTTTCCATTGCTTCATATCCGACATCGCGTCGGGCGCATCTTTAGATTAATCGCAGATCATATATTATGAATACACGTATAGTAAATATATATTCAAATTTCATATTTAATTTATATATAGAAATTCCTTTATTATTAAGTTAAATGGCTAATTGCCGTAAGAGTATTGAAAATTTATAATGTGTTTAACGTTTTATCCGATTGTGAGCAAACAAAATTTATTTTGCTAAATAAAGCAAATAGCATAAAAATTGTAGTATCTATTAAAAATTCATTTTTGTAAATATTGTAAATCTTGTAAATAAAATTTTACTGATTTTTTATTTTTCTAAATGCACCTTCAGATAGGAATAAATAATAATAAAATTTAATTATTTTTTATTAATTGTTATAAAGGGATATCTCCAGAATATGATTAAAATATAATTTAAATAGAATTTATATATAGTTTCGCTTATACTTTCTCGATAGAATTAAGTATGAGATTAAGTACAACTAAAATGAACTTTGATCTAAAACGCGCGGATTGTTAATTCGCATTGGATTAATGTAAGTCAATGTAAGACGCGCGTCCTGCATATAAGCACATATGCCGGCAGAGTGTCCATTCAGCGTCGATAATGACGACTATTATGCCTGTACTTTCTCCAAATTAGCGGTAAAACGTCACGCGCTACGCTCGCATTAGATAGGGTTGCGTCCACGATTTTCCTTTTACTTTCAAAACTATTGTGGGATACGAAAGAAATCGAAAGTTGGACGCACAAAACAGGTGTCGCTTAAAAGAACGGTTCCTATACGCCTAGAGTCGTCTAAGAATGTTGAGGATTATGTAGGATTATGTAGGATCATCCATGAGTCATTTACCTTTCAAAGTCAATTCGTCGATAAATACGAATGGAACAAGTTACGAGAGAATAAAAATTCAAAGTAAAATTGACGCATTACATTAATCTAGCCCATTCATTTTAAAAAGCAGTGGATATCAATAATATTATTTCGCGGAGATACATTTCAGATTAAAAGTAATTTATCACTCACCGACCCAACGCGCAGCAGCGGAGTTCTTAACGTCGATCTGCAAAACACAATAAAATTCACAATTATAACAGTGTCCACAATAATTATTGTTTAAGAAAAAACGTTTAAATTACAATGCGCATTGAATTTCCTTATTTGTCTCTTACAAGTAGAGATTTTTAATTAAATAAGATAAATTATACAAAAATCTCTAAATGCAGACTTTTATAAGATTCCGTGAATAAAGAACTTTTCAAAAATTTAAATGGATTTAAACAGATAACTTAAAATTTAAATAGATAATTCAAAGAAATTGGGACGTTTACGAGGAAAATACATTTAATTATAATGAATTAATTATTATTTATTACTGTGTATTATTATTTAAGTACATTTAATTTAATAATAAGATACTTACCCCGTGGTTGCCCCGCCGTTGCCCGATGCCTCCCAGGTCGCCTCCTCCTCCTCCTCCTCTCAGTTCCCTCGTTGCCGCTCTTCTCTGACGCACCCTCCTCATTCGCTCGCGAAAACACCGCTAATTACGGTCGCGGTAATCACCTCGACACGAGGATCGCGCGGCATCTTGCACCGCACTCCCGACGTTGACCGTGCGCGACGAGCACTTTATTACGTTGCGACGACGGGAAACTAAGAACAGAACAATTATCGTACACAGCTACGATCCGCGTAATTGCGACGTCGAATTAGCGCGTCCGGATGAGTCTTGAATGGCGCAATAGATCGCCCGCGCGCGCGCGCGCGTGCGGGGTCAACTTCACGCCGTACTTCGCGCGACGCATAACCGTTGGCCGCGATTGTTTCGTCGACACAAGCGGCACACGATCGCGTTTCGGTCCGATTATTACTTTCGTATTCCGACATGTATGCGAACAGATACACGGAGTCGAAAGATGAAAACGAACATCCGCCGACGGCGACGCTCCGCGAGAAACGCTGAAGTGTCTGACGACTTTGGCACTCGGACGTCGCTCGCTCGCGTGATGGATTTTCGTTCGGACGAGTTCTCGCGAAAAACACGCGATCTCACGTCGCCGTATATGTAAATGCCAAACTCTCGCCACGCGCCACTTGACCGTCAAGATGCGAGATTGATAGCGGCTGAACTTACTAATTAGACGCGTCTCGCGACTCGATCGGGGCCGATCCGTTCCGTACCGGCGACGTCCCGTCAATGACCGCCGGAGTTCGACGACAGCGTCGACAACTTCACGCTAATGTCGCGCGAATCAAGTTAATGAGCGCGTTGGATCGTACGAAGGTATGCGACTGAAATTCCAATTCCATTACGCGATACACTTTGAATTAATTTCCTGCAAAGTATACGAAGTATATTGAACAGCCGAAACATCGTGACTTTTCTTAAATTACTTTGATTGTTATCTAGTAAGAAATGACAATAGAAAAGACATCGAATCGATGTCGATTCGATTTTGGGGCCCACGGTTAGTAATCCAATTATTAGGTTATTTAACCCCGTTATTTAAATCCGTAACTGAAAATTGAAGTTAAAAATCTTTCTACTTCAAAGATTTTTAAGTTACGTAATCTAGTTTTTCAACTAGCTCCGTAGCCAATCTAATTACGCAATCTCAATTTTCATTTAAGGGACACAACCCAATAATTGGATTACTAATCGTGGGCTCCAAAGTGGGTTGCTTTTGTGTCGATTTTTCCCAGAGCAACCATTTCTCACTGGGTATTTATCACAGCGGAAATAAATGTTTAATTTTTTTCTCCAAAATCGTGCATCATTTGAATTAAGAAACAATGAATAAATTACATAGATTAAAATTGATAAAGATCCAAAAGTACACACGCGCGTTCGTAGATCAGTGAGATTAAATATCGCGATAGATAGATAATTCGTAATTCCCGTCATCGCGTCTGTCGCGTCGATTTTTCACTCGGAATGACTAAATCACGCAAAATAACTATCGACGATAAGTGACCGTTCGTCGAGCTTCGATACGCTCGCGGGACATTAATCGCGGGAGTTAATTAACCGCGTGCTCCTATAATCGCCAAGTGTCCGCGTAGAATTATCGTGTTTCCTCCCGACACTTGTCGCGATCGTGTTTCGAGAGGTAATATTACGGATACACGGTGAGGGGGGGCGGGAGGGGGGGGAGGGAGACGGCAGCTCGCGCCGCTGCGTGCTCGCTTGAGTGAGTCCGCTGAGCGAATGACGGCAAGGTTACCGCGCGTACACAACGCCGAGGTCGTACGCGGCAAGGCGCCAGAAATGATTAGTCGAATCGACGTCGACTTCGACGTCGATGAATCGCTGTCAAATATTTTGATCGATATTTTTATCATTTTGACTTCGCCGCAATTGCTTTTACGTTAATTGAGCAATTACAAATATTTCTATTAGATTTCTAATTGTTTTTTTTTTTTGGCCGTCACAATTCTACGCCAAAGAATTCTTTATGAATTCCCGAATTTAATTTTCGATTAAATTACGACAATTGATAAAGAATTTTTGAAAAGTGATTAATTTAAATTCCCTTTCTTTCTCTCGTTCTTTTTCATAAAGAGATCGATTTAATATGTGTATGTTGATATATTGCTTCGGTGATATTGATTAGTCGTTGATTATTTTCGATGTTTATTAATTAAAATACTTAATGTTTGCCTCTTGCATTCAGTTGATTGATTCGAAACGGGTCTTTAATTGTGACATCGTTTTGATTTTATCGATCACCGCCGTTTAAAAAGCGAAGTTCGGAGATCCTCGCGTCGTTTTTAAGACTTCAGTTTATTAATCTCAAGTTTTTTCGACTTGATTCGGCGAGTGTAGCTATCTTTTTGCCGATCAATCACTATGTTCATTTCTCGTTCGAATATTTCATATATTATAATATCATCAGAATTTTCGAGTGTTTTCTTTCGGACGTTAAATTTTTCTAGAAATCTATTTTCAAACGGGAACATTTGTATTTTACTGTATTTTACACAACTCTTGTATTTTAACTTGTATTAATTTTTCTATAGAATAAATTATAATATCATCAGGCCACAATAGCACGTACCTACAAAGTATATTCTCGATGCCGTGCTATAAAAGACAGCGGCGCGAAGTGCGGATCCGTGTTGTCCGCTTCGGGGCCGGTAATAATTTACGGCCGCCCAAAACCTCGAAGTCTCTTTTCTCGAAGGCTGCCCGCGGTGACATAGATCCTTGCTCGTCCGCGAGCAATAACTGCATCTCCCCGTAAACGCGTCGCGTCGCGCCGGGGCGATCGGTTCGCGGTTCTTGAAACGTGAAATACTGACTCGACGGCAAAAGACGGGGGGGACCCGTAATTGCCGACACGGTCGAGCGTTTATATCGCCGTGCATACCGCCGGGCTCTTCGTGGACTTTCGTTGAGGATTAGTAAGAGTAAAACGTAATGCTCGGAGACATCGATTAACGGTAACGGTAAACGACTTACCGCGCTCGTATTCCTGGCGCATAGCAGGCACAGCTCCCGAGCCAGCTGCCTGCCAGCGGGCTTGCCAGAACCAGCGCGCGGCTTAACTACGGAGCTAATATCGACTTTCGCAGCTGAGCGCGGAAAGCGCCTAATTAATTATTCCGATTAAATGCCACGATTAATTAAAATCGAACACGGAAGGAATCGTCGTGCGCGAGGGGGCGACGCGGCCGGAGTGACGTAACGTCGGGCTTGCCGCTTGTAATAGCAGTGCGATACGCGCTTTTAAGCCTTAAAGCCACTGTCACGATCGCTCCTCACTTTGTCACACTTCACTCCGCCGATGTAATCTTCTTATCAGGCTTAACATGTCGATTATGCACTGTTTATTTAAGATAGAAAATTCCTGTTATTATACAAACTGTTATACCCGCATTATCATTACTTTGATCGATCCTCGTTCAAGTTCATCGACATTCACAAATGTACATACGCATATATGTACATATATATATATGTATTCTGCTTGCTGAGATTATTATTGAATTTAGCCATGATTGATGGAAAATGTCTTTCCTGGCGTACTAAAAAAAGATGCATTTGAACTTCGCAAAAAAGACCTTAGCATATTTTGCGTTCTACTCAACGTAATAGTGTATTGTAATAATAAGTGTGTGTGTGTGTGTGTGTATGTACTAATAGTGACAACCCATTCCATAATTAAAGTTTCTCGCCAACTGTAATTCGATAGAGATGTGGATAAGGCGCGACGTGTCACGTCCGTGTCGCGGTATTAACAGTATATTAACCCTTTGCCCTCCCTAGTGTCAACTAGGTTGGGTTTAAAAATTTAAGCGTTCCACTTGAAATGTCAACTGGGTTGGCAATATTATACATAAACATATTGCAGATATCGCAAATAATTGTGGACAAAAAGATACAATTTAATTATTCACATTAATAATTAATTTATATCTAATTATGACGGTAATATTTAGAGGCACAAATTTAATAAGAAGATAAAAACAAATTTTAAATACAAATGTATCAATAGCAAATTTCAATTTTTTTTAGATTTTAAATCAAGTAAACAATTATTTACAAAAGGCCAGGATTATAAATATAAATTTTATTTATACATTTCTTGACCAATCTCATAAAAAAATTTCAAAGTTTACATTTAACAATGTTACAATTTATAATACACACGCTGTGAGCGTGCTGAGTTGGCGAAACCGTTTAGACGTGGGTCGAGGTTAAAAAATTAAGTCCTCTATTATATTATAAATAGTATGTCATCCTCGATCCTCGCCTACTCCCGCGGGCCACATAAATTCTCGTACGATCTAAACATTACGCGCATAATCATCCTACTTTCTTTATGACGGCCGTCAATCGATTAAATGAATATTAAGTACAATATTACGCAGTTAAGTCAAATTCGCGTCTTATTTATCCGAGCCTTCGCCCGGGGCTACTTTTTTTTTCCCCCCCTCTCATATCTCTCACACTTTCAGATATATCGTGATACATCGGGCACGTTTTCTCGGGGTCACGTCGAAAAGAAAACCGAGACGATACTTCCGAGAAGTAGCATCACAAACGTCTCATTACTCGCTAACCACGACGGCGATATCCACCTCGTCGGATCCATGTAAGAGATTAATGGAAAAAAGCGATTTCGACCCGGTTCCCATTATATGTATATCACTTTGAATCGATTAGACGGCACACCCTTGAAAAATTCGTTCTGTATAAGTAGCGAGGGGGCAACGAGGCTCTCGAATGCGCCGAGAGAGCGCACCCTGCCCACATAATAATAAGAATAAGATTTCATTCAGCGATAGCGTCCAGCTTTCGCTACCAGGACCGTAATCACACTTGGACACATTGATGCATGGACCGGTCCCCCTACCATGCCCAGCATTAATGACAGGTTTACGTTGACGAGGCTGCCTTTGCCCGCTCATTGAAATTTCGATCGATTACCTTGCCCACCCCTCCGCCGGCTCTCCCGCTAGTCGCCGCTATATAAAAACGGCCGCGTGCACGGCCGGAGAATTTCCGGGAAGATTACGGTCAATCGGGGGAGATTTCGATACGTCGCAATTATTTTATTTAGTTTTCACCGATCTGCCGATAATTACTGCAAAAAGTACTATTATTTCGATCACGCCGATGTAACGCATAAAATATACGCGCCGCAATTGCGTACGTGAATGCGAGATTTTTTCCAACGTTTATTCGTAAAGGCACACAGATCTGTATTAATACCATGAGATTAGAGTGTTTCTCCGCACCCCGGAGAGAATATGATGTTTCCTTTAGCGGTCATCTCCGCGTGATTACTGTAGTTACACGTAATATGTATGATTGAATACATTCGAAAAGGGTTCACTCACTAATCACGAGCTGTACGGTACTCCAACCAGGAGCAGAAGGATGGGAAATGAACTGAAAGTACATTGGCCGTGTCATTAGAGAGTGTTGGGTTCATGTCAGCCGATAGAAGAGGGATTAATCATCTTATCGCTCCGTCCTGCTCGCATCTCTCCTCCCCCTCCCCTCCCTTCCTCCCTCGGATCGTTCTTCGATTCTCTCAATCGCGACGTATGCTTTGGCACTGATGACTGGCATCGAGACTAAGACGTTTCTCTCTAGGGCATAGCGGCAGTTCGCTATAGTCATTTAGCTTCCATTGAGCTGCGATCGATTCACCACGGAAATTATTCCACGGTTAATAATGCCGTCATTAACCAATATCTTTTGCTTACATGTTTTTCTTGGGTGGTCATGATCGATCGAGAGTCGGGAAATAAATGTTATCGTGTGTGACCGAAAACTATTTTTATTCTTACAAAGGACGTAGCTGGATAAATTTTATATAATTTTAACGTATGTATGGAATGATAAAATATAAAATTAATATTTGACGAATTTAATTCGATAATATGAATGAAAACTTTTTTAATTTTTACAAAGGACGTAGAAGTGAAAGCTGGATAAATTTTATATAATTTTAACGTATGTATAAAATGATATAAAATATAAAATTAATATTTGACGAATTTAATTCCGCACTGTTGATTCCGCAAGTGCAACTGCTGCAACAATTTACACACATTCCAGATAGCTTCTCTCGGATTTTCTTTCGATTCTCTATTGATTAAACGAGAAATTTTGCGGTGCGGAATCGGTCGCGCGTGATGAGATATTTATTCCTGCCGGGGAAACGATTTAGCGTGGGTATAAAACGCCTTTTTTGCCGTCCCGAAAGAAAATGTGAGTACCGGCCACTTGTTCCACTCCTCTTCCTCCTTATTCCGGCTCGTCTGCGCTTAATGCAGATAGGAGTGAGGAAACCGCGTGTAAACTGGCCTTTACCTGAATGGGACACGGCTATTGCTCCGCGCCACGGCGCGCCGTGCGTCCGAGAGAGTTACCGCTAATCTGTACTTACGCTCGACTGGTGTTGCCTCTGTGCTTACACGAGCGGATCAGCCTACAAACGGGTATCGGCCGATCGAAAATTCAAACAATTACGATTGGCTCATTAACCGACCGCCAGCACGTTTTCCCCAGCCCGCCGATATCTCGCCCGTTTTGTACGCTTCATATAATTTCGTCGTTCATCGCAATTATGAGAAGAAAAGAAAGATTTAATTTACGAGATTAGAGGATCCGTACGCTGCATGTTTCGTGGACGTGGCGTGGAGAGAAAAAGCTCCCTATATCGCGCCCGTTCGAAAGCGCGTTACGAAACGCGTTACAAAAAAGGAGCACGAGGGAGTTAAACTTGTTTAACACGTTCATACATGCCACAGCGGGCATCGGTGACCTGAACTTTCCGTTTGTGCCATGCGAGACACCGTTGGTGACCGTCAACAGGACCTAACTAAAATACGACTCGCAATCATGGTATATACCTGTAAAATTTAATCGCGATGCGAGTTCTCACTACACGTTTGATAACACGACAGAGCACGCGACGCAAACATTTTATTGCTCAAAACAATTGAGAAGAATTTTACTGCAAAGGTTCGTTATACGAACAGCTTCCGGCGGTGAAGGCGTTAAACCGGAATTACGCGGTCGCATTTAGAGGCAAATTGAGAATTGGGTAGCACTGACCTTCGGACTGTGATATTGTTCCGATAAGACGACAGTTCCTATCTCGCACTAGTTAAAGGAATTTCCGTTGGTATGCCATCTACGCTACGACGCGGTAATCGACGCGGTAATCGAGGGTACTGAACGTTGCCCGAAGATTAACAGCTACTGAAAGTTTTCACGATTCTCCTTTTTGACGGAAGTTCAACTGCGATTCGCGGATTTTTCGGTAGTGTTGCGCGGATCGTTTATCACCGAAATTTGTTCCAAACTGCCTTAAACGCACCTCGCACGAGCGATTGTCAATAGCTCGATAGCACGTGATTAACGATCCCCGCCGCAATTTATCCTTCTACGTGCTGAATAATAATTCACGAATATAATTGTTCGCGCGTTATATTCGTAATAACAGGTGCTCTCGCGCGGCCAGTCGTGGAACCGAGGTACTACAGGCCGTCTCGCCGAGATAAATCCTTTAGGCGCATAGATGCGATGTTGCAATTGATAAAATTGCCGGGCAATTTTCGAATCCCATTCTACGGCAGTCTTATTGCTCCCTTTCTCTCTCTCTCTCTCTCTCTCTCTTTCCCTCGCGCTTGGATAACGCTACCGGCGTACGTGACCGCGCACGTCCGTCCGAAGCGACAGATTAACGACGAATTATCGTACAATCTTCATTGACGGTCACGCGTGTAATCGCCCTTACTTGGTTTCTCAATTTCTTCCTCATCATTCCGTTTTCCCATCCTCCTCCAGGCCGTTCCTCTTCGCGCCGGTCGTCGCGTCCGCGGCCGTCCGTCGCGTCTCGTGCCGCATTCTCGTTTCTCGCCACGCCACAGCTTAGGTTTCTACGGTCCCCGGACGGGACGGAGAGAAAACGGTGCCTCGTACGTCCGCGTTTCCGAAATCGGCCTCGTCTTTCCCCACATCGCCGATCCGACCGTCTTCCGCGCGCCTTTCCTGCGGAACGTGTAATCTTCCATTCGAAGCTTTTAGAATCGTTTGAGATTAATTATAAAAATTTTACGTATAAAAAAAATTTACGAACAAATAACGAATCGTTTTACAGTCTTTATCGACGAGTCGCGCGTGCAGTCGCTCTTCGATTTGATTTTTCAATTTCTTCCTCCACCAGTTTTCAATATGTTGAGAATAGACTGAGGATTCCGCATACGTCTCATTTTTGCTTCGCTCAATTTTCGTTTTTTATAATATCATTAGAATGCAGGAGAAGCGGTACCGACAGCCGTATAGCGACACGTTATAGCGTTCACGAAGGCAACAGCCACGCTTTGCAAAGTCAAACGAGTCACGCGACATGCCGTTCTTACCTATGCTACACGGTATATCGGGCTGTAACTATTATAATAGCGAAAACAATCCCTTTCCCCTCAACGGCGGCATAACGGTAGCGAGGCGGAAGCTGAAAGTAATGTAGAAGCTCTTACTACCCTTTCCTCCTGCCAAGTGCCGGGGTCCCCGACACATCTCGCACCGATATCGGACGTCCCGCAATCTGTTTTTCCATTACCGTCCCATTATCCGTCCGATATCCGCGTGCACAATCCCTTCGCGTTTTCACGCGCGTCCGCGGTCCGCGATGGATTTTCACCGGTAACCTTGAGGTACCCCAAAGACGATATCGCCGTGAGAGATATATACACGCTGGAAGAAGGTCGAGTGACGGTGGCGATAATAGTTAGCGGTGGACGAAGACGCGATGGACGGCACGGCGGGAAGAAGAGACGGCGAACAGCGAGGAGGGAAAGAAAAACAGGAGTAGAGAGAAAGAACGAGAGGGAGAGACCGGTGATGGCTGCGATGATGACGGTCAGTGGTTGTGTATACCGGTTAAGCCGTTCAGTACCAGCCCGGCGTCCGTCACGGGTAAACCTCAACCGTTCGGTTTCGACCCGCTATTCTATTCTAGCGTCGCGCGCGCGATCGAATTTCCTGTCCTTGTCATTCGCCCGTGCCCGCCGATACGTCGTCGCACACGCACGTGCTGCGTCTCCCCGCCCCGGTCGAACCCCTGAGTTTTCAAGATTCAAGACGTCAACCCGAAGAACCGAGGATGGGACCGTTTACTTATTTACTTATTTACCTATCTAATGAGTGCGCCGAGTAATTTGAAGAAACGTCAGCTGTGATGCGAGATAATGCATGTAAGCGGAGTTAGACAGCGAACAATGGTTTCCTGATGAAGCGAACGGATGTCCACGGCGGGATATCGTAGAGGAGTTCAGTGTTACCGCAGAACTTTTTTTTTCCCAACGACTGAATCGTGCGTTTCTAATCTAACACGATGCGGTCAGGCGATCGATGACGGTTCGTTGCGATGCAACGCTGATGACCGAACGCCGTCGAGGTCCACTCGGTCGAGCTATCCGAGGCCCCGCGAGAGTCGAATCCCATTCGAGAGATCCGCTTTGAATCCGCGCAGTCTTGCAGCTTTGCTAGATTAAACTTTTTAAGCGCTCGATCCAGGATGACGAGCTGAGTCGGTCCTGATCCTCGCACGACGCCGAGGAATTCGTGCATTCGCTGATCCACGTCGTGAATCACGGTGAATCACGATGGTGATTTCCCCGTGCGACCATGCCGTCGGAAACTCGTGGTTGTCGTTGTGTGGGGCACCAGATGAGTCACGAGGATACGTTGATTCGAAGTGAGCGCGGATGAAGTGATTACGAGGACTCGTGGACTTCCAAATCCAGCGGACCAGTCCGGTCCGAGAGCGATCCAGGTATCGCTGTGGCTTAGAAAATTTTGTCCGGCACGAATTACTACTAACAGACAAGCACTTTTAATTAGATTATAATTAGTTTTATTGAGTTAATTACTTATATATGTACGTATATATATATATATTTTTTTTTCCATTATAAAAATTAACAAGGTGAAAGAATTAGTTTAATTCTAATGACATGTTTCGTAAACGATACAACGAAGTGTTGCCACTTTGAAAATAATCATAATTGTTACAACTGATTAATTAATCTTACGATACTAATACATCTTATTGATATCACAAGTAAATTTGCAAAGTTACATGCCGCTAATAGAGATCAGAGTCAATTATGTATCGAATCGTTAAATGTGGCCTTTAATCATCGTAATATCGGACGAGTTTCAATTACGATCAGATTTCTGCAAAACTGATCGAAACTCGCGGTGCCCATATCAAGTCTGCGGAAAGTCGTATCGGGCAGCCGCGATCGAGAGGCGTTAAAGCGTAAACAGGCTGCTGGTGATCTCTATGTGCAGCTGCTACGGATCTATTTAGTGGTCGTTGAAATACCGTCGCAATGTCAAACGTGACTTCGGGCGGGACGGTAGCCCGAGAATATCTCGGCTATCTCCGAGACCGCGTGTTAGGTACGTCGTCCGTAGTGTCGATGGCGCGCGATTTCCAGTTATCCATTACCGTTGTCACACTTCCGGAATACTTGCTCAGCGTCCTCCGTTGCGTCCGTCATTCGATGCCTGAGTTACGATCGTCGCAGAGACGGCAGCGAGTTTCTCCGCGCAAACAGGCCTTGTTTACAGATACCTTCTACCCGCAAGCTCGCCGAAAGTCTCTTCGTGGCCGTAGGCCTTAACGGCCGAGATCGCCTGAGATCAAATGGAGATTTACTCTTACTTTAAATACATTCCAACGCGATCCAAAGCGATCAATCGTAAAATTGATTGGATGATTCGATCTATCCCATCCAATTTCGCCCCGAACTTTGTAGCGATCGAGGGCCTCCGATCGGCCAAGGCGATCGATCGAGCCCACGAGGATCCCGCTTTTAAGTAAAGTCGGATCGAACCGCAGCCGGATCGAATCCAAGCCGGCATCGTCAGGGGACTTGGACCGGTACCGGCAATACAAGCGTGGCGCGCGGCGCGGAGCGGAGCTCTCCGCGGCACCGACCGTTCGTCTCCTCCTCGTGCGCTTTTATCAAACTGGCGGCGCTCCCCATTCCACGTTCCTCGCTCGGCTTCCTCCGTGCAACGGGACGCCTAGACCTTGGGATTATGGAAGCGCATCCTGCCGGACCGCGTCCCACCCACGTCCCACACGTGGTGACCCGGACAGGACACCTCGTTCCGCGTCTACCTGTTAATGTTACCGCGTAATGCCGCGTACACCCGCCCTCGCCCTGTACATACGTTACATCGTTTGGCGAAACACTCGGTTGACGATCGGTCGGAGGCTCGCCGCCGCGCCGCTCGCGCCGGTTTGTCGGCCGCGAGCCGCTCGAGTCTGTTGCCCTATACCGCGCGCGCGCGGAGCTGAGAGAGACTCGCGCGCACGTACGTTTCTCGTCGTGCTCCGATTTGCTCTAATTCGCGCACCATCATCGCTCCTCGACACATCGGTATAACGACGCGTTACGACGCCGATCGCCACGCGACGTGCGCGCCACAGAATCGGCCGCGGCCGCTCGTAGGCCGCCGCGGATAATTGCGCCCGAAACGAAAGAGCGCGCCGAGAGACTCTCCGCCGTCTCGAAACACGTAAAATCTTTCCCATAGCAACACCGGAACGAGGACCGAATATCCATACGCCGGTGCGGCGGAGAGCGCCGCAAAGCGCGCGCGCGCGCGCGCACTGCGTTCTGTTACTCCCCCTAATCATCGTACATTTCCTGCGAGAACTGTTACGCCCGCTCATTAAACTTGCCATCGCCGCTCGTACGCGCACCAGGAAAGACGTAAATTAAATTACACGAGGATTAAAGCGCCGTGTGGAGAACCCAATTCACGTACGCGGAGGGCGTACGCGCCGGCCTGAGAAGCCGGCGGGATATTTTCCTGAATCAGCGCTGGCCGCGCTCGCGTTGCCGTTGATTTTATTTCGTCGCGTTGATGATCATTCACCCGCGACGATTGAAATAAAATCACCGCGATACATATATATCGCACCACTGGCACAGAAGGCGCTGGCCATGATATCAAGAGAGCGAGTAGGCACCGTTTCGCGAGAAAATCCTACGAGATTCTCTCTTATAAATTTGAAGCAAAAAGACACGATTTTTTTTTTTTTTAAGAAATGTGAAATCATAACGCGATTGTCTGATATACATTTTATAACAAACCGCATTTCCTAAATTTTAATTTAGTAATTAAAGCGGAGAAAGTAAAAGATTTTTAATATTACTAGTTATCTTTTTTTTTTAAATTGCCATAAAAGGCATTAGATAAAATTGATCGTTTTCGTTGGATTTTTTGTTACATTTTTTAATATTACATTGCAGGAAGGTTTCTGCAATTATCGCACTTTTGATCGAGGCAAGTCGATGCTAATGACGTATTAATTGCAGCGATTAAAGCGATGCGAGCAATTCAAAATAAATCTCTTTAATTCTCTAATCTTCCTCCAGCGCAACGGAGCTCTCTTTAGACATTTGTTTTTTAACGCGGCAAGACACGCGGCCAAACGGAACGCGAATAGGTCGCGTGAACTTGTTACGAACGTGAGAATCTCGAGATGCATTTGCTGTCGGATGAGAACGATTAAGCAGAAATGAGAGAAGACGAGTAACTATGATGACCGCTAGTCGTTACGGAATATTTCTTTGGTAGGTGACGTGCGTTGGGAACGCGGCTATCGGCCGCGCAATGCTTCTCTCGGGGAACACGTAGACGCGAAATAATCCTAAACAATGAACACGTTCTTGCCTTTTACTACGAGACGGGACAGGTGCCGTTTTTTTTATTTTTATTGCATTCGACCTCGTTTATCACACACACCATTACAATTGCATTTTTTTTTTAATTGAGAATTGCCCTCATATCTGTCGATTATTATTTAATGGATATTAGCTCGCACACTTATCGATTATTGCTCTTGTCGTAACATTACTGCATTGGTGCCCCATTATTGGTAATCGCTGTAATTTGTTCATTATCGACATCAATTTGCGACGATTGTACTGCGCGAGTCTCCTGTAACGCAATATAAAAGTGCGGTATGTAAAAAAAATCCAATCATGGTTATCCGTTTCGCGATGTATCGACATTGCTGTGTATAAGGAGCGTAAAGAGCATAAAGAGTTACGTTAGACTTATAGGGTATACGGTGTCTCCTTCAAATAGTCGTGTACACATCTCACGCGTCACATGGCACGTGCCTGGGAACTGGGAAGTCAACAGAGGAGAGATCCTGGGGCACATTACGAAATCCCGTCACGATCGTGAATGCTAATGGACCCGCACTTGACTGATTCGCCTTTAAATCCGACGTTAGTAAATATACGACTCGAGACGGCGGCGTATAAAAATCGAGTGACCGAGCTCGTTGGACCCTGTCCGTCTCATATTTCTAAATATTTTAATTAAACAAGACAGATACGGCTGTGTAAATCGTGATTTATTTATATTCATATTCGTTTCATTAACGGCGGCGCATTGACGGCAGATTGAGAAACATATTTTACGAGCGGCATAATTTTACGGGCCCTCCGGCGTACATTTCAAACAACATTATTCAAGCATATGTTTATGCAGGCTCAAAAATGCCATCCAGAGATTCGATCGCTGCTAATATTAATTTCCGAATCGCACGTTTACCCCCCCGAAGCCCTTTTAACGCGCGAGAGCTTTCGAGCGAACGCTTGAATCGCAGCTAATGGGCACATCCGCCATCGGCTGCGTTTTCACATCCGACGATCATGAAAAGATCGATAAATGCGATTTGAAATCCGCGATCACTGGGTCATCCGGCGCGTCTTCTTGCTCGTCCTTGGTACATGTTCTGCCTCAAGTGGCAGCGACCGCAGCTACCGGTGCAGTGAGAGAAGTCGCGGCCAGCCAGCGACAGTTCTATATTCTGCTTCTTGACCTTGTCCCAGAGCGCACCGTCTCGAGCACGTGGAAGTAGATTCTATAGATCCGATTTTACAACGGCCGCTTATGTAGAAAGGCTGAAGGCTAATTCCGATATGCGTGCATAGCTCTTTTCTATTTAAATATAATCACTTGAAAAAATAAAATGAAAAATTTCAATAGATTTAAATTAACAAGCGTCAGCTGGTTTGAGTTTTCGATTGAAATTTTAATTTTGACGCAAGTAGGCTTATCTCTCATTTATAATAAAATATCTCTCATTTATAATAAAATTGCGAAAACTGTAAAATAAAATTTATAAATTTAAATGAAGAAAACAAACAAAATACATTGTAATATTATAATGTATATGTTAAGAGGCGTATGATTTTTGACAGGTTTCAGTTTGTGTTAGCACTCATATTGACAGTCTGTTTGAATAAGTTTGGTAAAATTTTTCCCTATATGCATGTAAAAGCTTGAAGTACGAATGTAAATTCTGGCAGGAAAGGCAATATCTATTTGTCAAAATGTGTATCCAACTTCTGCATCTATTTTCTCTACGTATCGAGAAAGTTACCCAAGACGCGCATCCAGGATTTTTATATCCGCAAAAGTTACGCAAGATGCAATGCGTCCGACAGAGTCAATTCAGAATACAACTTCTATTCGTCTTATTCCGATTCGAAGGACATTACAAAGGATCGAGTTTTATACGAGAAGGAACATCTTGATAAAAATATCCGAGAAAAATATACACAATTGTAAAAGAAAGGAATAATTATATACTTATATGGGAATAGATATCTTGATTTTTCAGACGCCTTTTACGCGCCTGTCGAGTATATCTTTGCAAGAATGCAAGGAATATTCGGAACGCGTAGCGTCGGCGAAGATAATTCCACTGATGATGACGAGACAGTTCCAAGACGATGGTATCCTCGATCGAGCATTCGAAAGCGAGCGACGCTGCGTCGATGACCTGGAATGCTGGGCCAGAATTCGGTGACAAGTCGGTCCAGGGTTCCTTTTTTTGTTCCTGCCGACGCGTCTTAGCGTGCGTCCGATGCACCTGTCGCGTCGTTGAGATACCATCGTTGATCTCGAATCGCTGCCAGCAAAAGGATAGACTAAAAATCAAGAATTCCTCGATCCTTGGAATGTCCCGATGGTTTATAGGATGCGTGTCGGCGACATATATTTGTTGGATCCATTTTACAATTGTTACGTTAATTGTTGAATTAAACAAATTAAACAAAAAGACACGTGAAAAGTTTATGTATATTGCAAAAATTGTTTGATACACATGAGCAGAAAAATTGTGTCAGCGATAAAAATTGAGAGATATGAGAATGGAATAAATCGAAAGCTTGTCAGATCTACTTTAAATTCGTCTATTTATATCAGATCTATGTTAAGTTTGAAATCTAAAGTGGAATTTACTAAATATAACTTTCCGTCTTTACTTTAAACTTTTCAATTTAAATATAAATCACGTGAAAGGTATCAGATTCTAAATAAGCTTTAATCAAATATTTAGTATTAAACGTGCAAATTCTATTTTACCCTATTACTTTTATCTTTTTCTTTCTCTCTCATCTCACCGCTGTCGAACGAAGATTGAAAACAAGTACATATTACAGAAATTTAAAGCACGCATAAATTCCTCTTTCGTAATTATATTATATAAATTAAAAAAAACCACTTGGAAGATATGTAAGAAATTACGATACTTAGTTGCGTGATGATTGCGGTGCGCCCGTAACGATTTACTTATTCGTAGTTTCACTGAGAGAGAGAGACAGAGAGAGAAAGAGAGAAAAAGCGCGGGATTAGATACGTTTCCGAAAGGGTTAATACGAGAAGCGTGCAACGGGAAAGTGAACTAGAAAGGAGCGCGGACAATAGACAATGGACGCGACGAAAGAGTGAGCGTAGATGCTCGCATGCTGCTGACAAGCTCTTAATATATAGAATTACAAAATTTATCCTACCTGCCTGCCGCAATCGACGTAGTAGAGCGCGGCTGTTAACAGCACGCCGGTGCATGTGCGCGGCGTGCTCGCGTGACTCCCCGAGATTTACACGTCCTCGAGGGGGAAGCCCCGCGCGCTGCTCTAAATTGACACGTGACGATGACGATAAGTAGCTACCGGACGATGCAGGCCGCGCTGGCCGCCGAATTAACGATGACTTTCTTCTTTTGGCTTTCAGGGATCAGGATGCGGTGGATCGGTTACGTGGCCACGATTCTCTGGTGGTCGGGCATCGCCAGGTCTCTCAGCACGCTGAATCGAGGTCACAGTCAGTAATATTTTTTTTTTTTTCTCTCTTTCCTTCTTTTCTTTCGGCGAATTTAAACGCGCCCGTTTTTCGGCGGATACTCCCCGCGGTACGTCCTCTTCGGGCCGCGGGCACCCACCCCTCCGTCTCCCTCGCATTCGTCGCCTCTTCCGTACGTTCCGATACTTTCGAGCGCGATGCAGCTGCCGCGTACCTCTTCCCTTTCCTTCCTTCGCCCGTCCTCCCTTCGCGCGGCATCCTTCTCTCGCCCGAAGGTTCTCTCCTTAAATGTATAACGTTTAATTGGAAGGAGAACTCGGTCAAGGTGCAGTCGGTCGTGCACGAGCGTGAGAAAAGAAAAGCGAAAGAAGAAGGCGCTACTTTCTTTTTGTTTCGACGAATCTTCGGCCGAAGGGAGAAGCTTCTTTCATCTATTATATTTTTTTTTTCTCTCGCTCCCCAGTAATTGGCGTAGTCACAGCTGTGAGCTTCGCGCGGTTTCAAACTCTTCAACCGTCACCGAGGGAAGAAAGTATATTGTTCGCGTCAAGTTGAACACGCTCCGTACAATAAGCGACAATTCCGCGATCAAAATAATCGACATAAATTGGAATATATAACATATATAGCGATACAATGTTAACGTTCATTTGCACAATTTATAAGTTTTCGTAACGAGAACGTCGAATTTCGAATATCGAGCTTGCGGTGCAAAGGCCTAACCCCGCGAGAAAATTTTCCCATATCTAATATGGACTTCCCCTTTATAACGTAATGCAGTCGCGATGCAGCGACTGACACGGTCGTGTTTCTAGCGGTGAAAGCGACTGCGTGAAGCTCCTACATCGTCGCGGTCGTAATTTACGTTACCCGAGTCTTACCGTGACTCGGTTAATGACTCGGGGGCCCAGGTCTACGTACTCCTTCCAGTTATTAAGTTTCATTTTTTTTTTTACACGATCTCTCACGCGTGCTTCGACAAGTGGTACACTTTCACCGAACTTGACGGCGAGGTAGATCCCATGTGTAACATGTAAGACAGTTTAATTGTCGTGCACGATATGACCTATCGTGCGGTACCGGTGCGACACGGTGTCACGCGACGTCATCCTTTGGTACGCCCGTCAGGTTTAATGCGTGTAATCTCGTTTACCCGCGGCGCGTCTCGCCCGCGATTTTTCGGGGTGGGCGTAGCGTAGAAACACGGGTTTCTCGCGAAATTATAAGCCTGTTAAATTCGTCGAGACAGTATGATCGACGTTAGCGCGCTTTCAACACGCATTTAACGTTACACGCGCTGTCTGGCCTCGGATTTTGACGCGAGAAATGTATGTAATGGAGACGTGAGATTAAAGTCAGTTGCGCCTAACGGAGAACGTAAACTCGCGCGGGACGTAAATGAGATATTCGTCGTTTGTCGGCTCGGCGTCTTTTTTAACATCGACGTGGCCCAAGGTCCAGGGGGGGGGGAGGGGCTCCGCCGATGGCGTCGTGAGACGAGAAGAAGACGCCCGGAGTAGTCTGCATTTCTCTTTCTCTTTTCACGCAGGTTACAAAATTACTCCGAAGCCCTGCAAGGTGCCCGGTTCGGAGAGCAAAGAGGGCACGTGCATGTTCGTGTGGGAGTGCATCAAGTCCGAGGGGACGCACGTGGGTGTATGCGTGGATACCTTCATGTTCGGCAGTTGTTGCGTTCACAACACGACGGTGAACACGATAGGCACGTCCTCTCACCGTCCTCCTCAACACCACCATCATCATCACCATCATCATCAGCAGCAGCAGCAGCAGCAGCAGCAGCACGGTACGACGAGTACACTCAGGCCAGGCCTACTTCTGGCAGAGCCGACCGGGAACGAGACCGTCAGACTGACGTCGACTTCCCTCTCGGGCTTCTCCTCGACAGCGTCAAGCACCGCGAGACCGAATCTCCATCTCTACTCGGGATCTCACGGCGTAGCCTCGACGAGACCGATGAAACCGTCCTCGCACGGCGCCGGGAGACCCTTGCAGAAGAGGCCGCACGCCAAGCCGACGTCCGAGCACGACGTCGAGGTGCTGCAAACTCCGGCGGTGTTCTCCGCGTCGACCCACACGTGGACGGAAGGAAGGCCGCCGGGGACGAAGAGACCGGGTCATCACGCGGGCCATTCTCATCATCACAAGACCAGGCCGGATCACGGGACGCTGAGCGAGAAACCGTCGTCCGTTCAGAGCCAACCGGGCTTCAAGGACAAACTGGATTCGCACAACACTTTGATAGTACGCCTGCCGGGGAAGGAGCACGCCGATGACGAGGTCGTTGGTTCGAGTAGCCCGAGCAAGCCGAGCAAGCAGGGCAAACCGGGTAAACCGGGCAATCAGAGGCCCTTTGAGTCGCGGCCGGACGATGGGAAAACCGAAGACGCCGATCTCAGCGTGCAGGAGACGATAAATCGACCGAATGTCAATTCCGTCATTGAAAGCGTAAGGAAGGAAACTTTATTATTATAACTCGTGACTCTATGATTATGATTCGTGATTCAGCGGGATGACTTTAGAAGGATTTCTTGTGTAACACTCTTCTCATATCGCCGAGTGTATTCACTTTTCTTTAATCAGATTAGTTTTCAGAAATTTATTTTAATCAGTCTAAAAAAATTTATTTTTCTGGACAATTGCAATAAAATTATATAAAGGTTAAAAGTAACTGAAATTATCATTTGTCTCGTCTATGTTTCCGTGTACTGGCGAACGTCTCTTTTTCTTTATCTATTGTATTTATTAACAAACTGGAAATGCCACGATCAATATTTAAAGGAAGTTTAATAATAATATTTCTTTAACTATAAAATATGCAGTCGAGGAAGTATTTACATCGCAGCTAGCTGAGTTATTTTTGGCGCGATACAAGCAGCGAGTTTAATGGAATATCGATTTTCCGCCAGGAAACGGGAAAGGAGCCACATTCAGATTTGAATTTCGTGCACACCGAACGGCCGCACTGGGCAACCAAGCCAGCACAGTCGAAACCGTCGTCGACGGACTTCTCCAAACCGTATTTCTCCATGAAAACGACCACTTATCGGCCAATAAGCAGTCAACCAGATCATAGACCGAATTTCATCTCGAGGCCCAACTGGGTATTATCCACAAAAACGTCGACGACAACGACCGTGAGACCGACATATGCCAGGCAGCCGTCCACCAGGTATGCAACTCGTTTTTAAGTCGTACTGATAAAAATCGCGATACATATGTAAATATATCGTTTCTCTTCCAATAGTATATTTTTTGTACATACATTTTGGCGCAAAAAGTTTATATTTTACCGTTATATTATCATTATCACGTAAAGTGCGTATCATACATTATGTTTACCGAACGCAACTTAAAATTTATCTTTCATTCTAGCGCAGCCGGATCCGTGCCACAAACCTCTCACTGGCAAGTGACCACGGAGCCGGCCTTCGTCACAAAACAGAAACCGTCGTCGGCGTCGTCCTCATTTTCGTCGTCCTTACCAACATCGTTCTCCTCGTCCTCGTCGTCATCGTCCTCATCGTCCAAACCGATTACCGCAATTACCGTGCCGGAGACCGTACGAATACCGTCCTCAGGTACGAGTTCCCATTACTGGTCCAACAGCTGGACACCACCTAGGCCGTCCTTAAAACCGCACTGGACCGACAGTCCGAGCCTTTTTCAAAACGGCCCGGAAAACTTTCCGCCGCGACCGAGCCTAAAGCCGACCGAGTCCCAGGTATGTTTTCTCTTTTTAATTATTAGTATTAATATTTCTTAATTATCAATATTAATATATATTATTAATACTTAATAATAATGCTGCGACGACTTTGAACGTCACGTGTTTAAATTACAAATACATAAAAGGTAAACTACGTAAAATAAATAAAAATCATGATATCAAGCGTAAGATCATTTTCATCTAATGAAAATGTTAATTTCATTAATTCATTAATGTGATGCTTTTTATTTTGCAGAGCACCGAGTATCAAAAGCCCTTGGGCTCGGCTCACTATATAACGACGTCCCACTTGGAGACTTCAACTAGGCCGCGGCCGACGAAGAAAACCACGACGCAGAGCACGACACCGTCCACGTTGACGTCCTCCGCCAGCGGTACAACCGGCCCAACGGCCGCGACGGCAACAATGACGACTACGAGCAGCACGACCAGCGCGAGCAGCACGGGTGTAACGAGCATCACTACGACGCAAGGATCGTCGACCACCACCGAGGCGCCGGCGAGCGAGAAGGCGACGGGTTCGGTGATGACGGTCGCGGCTGCTGACGAGAGCAAGAACATGCAGTGCGGCGTGCCGCCGCTATTCCCGCGGCCGGAAACGAGGATCGTCGGCGGCAAGGACGCGTCGTTCGGCCGGTGGCCCTGGCAGGTGTCCGTACGCAGGACCTCCTTCTTCGGCTTCTCGAGCACTCACCGCTGCGGCGGTGCGGTACTCAACGAGAACTGGATCGCCACCGCGGGCCATTGCGTCGACGAGTGAGTTACGCTCTTACGCTCGTCCCTCTTCCCCGTCTCACAATTGCGACGTGCCCTGTTATACCGTGCCCCTGTTTCAGTTTGCTGACGTCACAAATCCGGATACGAGTCGGCGAGTACGACTTCTCGTCGGTGCAGGAGCGGCTGCCCTACGTGGAGCGCGGCGTCGCGAAGAAGGTCGTGCATCCCAAGTACAACTTCTTCACGTACGAGTACGACCTCGCCCTGGTGCGACTCGAGAGTTCTTTGACGTTCGCCGCGCACATCTCGCCCATCTGCCTGCCGGCCACGGACGACCTCCTGATCGGGGAGAACGCGACCGTCACCGGCTGGGGAAGGTTGAGCGAGGGTGGCACGTTGCCCTCTGTGTTGCAGGAGGTAATTATCGAATTTTGATCAATTAAATCCTCGAGGGGTACGTTGAACCTTCTTCGACTTTCGTTTAATCTCGCTTTCAAGGTCTCCGTGCCGATAGTGAGCAACGAGAGGTGCAAGTCGATGTTCCTGAGGGCCGGCAGACACGAGTTCATCCCGGACATTTTCCTCTGCGCCGGTTACGAGACCGGTGGGCAGGATTCGTGTCAGGTATGTACGTGCGTGTCTATAATTAAACCGATCACGCTTCAAAAGCTTTCCGAGTTGAGAGACTTTCTTGCGTTCTGTCGTTAAACAGGGCGACTCCGGTGGGCCACTCCAGGTGCGCGGAAAGGACGGCAGGTACTTCCTCGCCGGCATCATATCCTGGGGCATCGGCTGCGCGGAAGCCAACTTACCGGGCGTCTGCACGCGGATATCCAAGTTCGTACCGTGGATCTTGAAGAATGTTGTCTGACTCACTCGGCGAGGAACGCGAGGAGACGGGACGAGGCGACTCTCGAATTCAACGGACGAAATTCATCGCGCGCGAATAAGCGATCCGCGGTGTCGTCTCGTGCGATATCAAAAGACATTATCCTAGATTTTTCACACGAATGAAAATACGCCTTTTATATTGTTTACATTTATTTATTTGCATTTACACTGCCACTCACGGAGTAAATGTCCTGGTTGCTATATATACGAAAAAAATATACCCCGCACTAGAAGAGGTGAAATAAGATCGTCGCCGGACGTTATCGTATATACACATATATACATATTTATCTATATATATATATATATATATATATGTGTGTGTGTATGTGTGTGTATGTGTGTGTGTGTGTATGATGTATGTGAAATTTCGTGCATTATAGCAGCACACTGAACTGTATTTATACATAAAAGTAAGTAAGGAAATAATATATTTGTTAGATTAAGGCTATAGCTAAATAAACAAGGGAAGTCTGAGTTGTGTAATAAAAAGATCAAAGGAGTAGTCCGATAGATTTCGAAGATACATCGTTATCATTCTTGCCACAGCGCTTCGAACATGAGATACGATACGCGCACACGTGTATATGTATATATATATATATATATATATATATACATACATATACTAAAAAAAATTAAGGAAGGATCGTAAATTACATAAACACCACTTATTTTAGTGTTGCAAAACCAGTTTTAAAACGAGACTGTCGATCCTATAACTTCGAGAAATTCAACTCGAGTTAAAGAAAACCAGTGAAAAATGTGAATTTTTACAATTATCGCGATTTCGGTTCTCATAAGAAACGGTAGTTTTCGCAACAAACGCACGATAAGTATCTGCTTTTATTGATTAGCAAGTTGTATAGAAAGTTTACCCTTCGCGTGAGATAGCTTGGAATAGCTCTTCCAAATGCTCAATTCCGCACGTTTCAAGTTACGCTCACTGCCACTCTCTTATCTTTTATATTTCTTTATTTACAATTAGAAATTTGTACAGAGCACAATATTAATTGCGTGTACTTGATAATAATTGTGTGCGAGCTAATAGGAGAAGTTCACATTATAGAATTATTTATAAGTATCGTCAAATAAATGAGTGTTTATTTAAATCTTAGCGATCATAAATTATGTCCCTACAATATTCTCGAATTAAGCGGATCGTCCACTCGACCGGCGATTAGACTCACTGAAGTCTCGGTATCGACGATGAAATAGAGGAAGGGATGCAAAGCCGTAAAAGGTTCGGGTCCAGCTCTCTCGAACAGACCATTGCCTAAAACATAGTTAATAATTGTCTCGTAAATTTTTGCAGAGAATTTTAATCACTGCAAATATTAAAAATATATTTAAATATATATATTTATTTAATATCATTTAATATTTAAATATATTTTTAAGAGAAAATATTATTAGATATTTTTAATATTTAATATTTTCTACATGTGTATGTTACTTATTGTAAAAAAAAAACAGAATAAAAAAATCACTCGCTCTCCGGAGCGGCTATTAGTATTTAACAAAGACAAATTTGTAAATAAATCCACATGAAAAGCATAAAAATTTTGTACAACTTTTTAATAATTTACGCAAAAAGTTTGGCCGTGTATAATACAAAGCTAATAATTTATCTTATTCTATGTAGTGCAGAGAGAGAGAGGAATCAGGAAGTTTTTAAATTGTAATGAAAACATGTTGCAAAGGATATGAATAATGTATCTCACAATTTTACAAAAGATCAAAGCTATATATATTTTTTAATGCATAAGAGGAGAAATTATATATTATAATTCTTTCTGTAATATTTTTAAAGCAACTGCAGAATTCCTGTGGAAAAGTTTTAAATTTAAAATAATAATTAAAATTTTACATATTTCATTCTAAAATTGAACGAAAATTACTTCAATAACAATTCGCGTTGAGAAATTAACGTTTTAATTTAAACAGCAGTTAAATTTTTTAGCTCTCGAAGCTACTGGCAAATATGATGCATCCCAGGTCAATCTTTAGATTTCTAGATGTTCAGTTCATTGACTTCCAATGCGCGCGTCCTTCCTTTCACTGAGTTGACAAAACTTCTTGCTTTCGTATTTTATGGCAAGTTAGTTTTTACACGAAAGAAAAGAATGTGTAATGTCATAAATAACAGAAGTTTAATGCAGTAAAAATGATATTCTAAAAAATGATTTTTTTTTAATGACTACTATTATAAGTTTGTATTTAATTATTATTTTAACTATATGTTAAAAAATTCCGTTAAATTATTTTAAAACACATAGTTGATATACGTATAGAAAATTGTACATAATAATCTAATGGTAAATTGTAATTTTTTCACTTCTAAATATTCTATCGTTCTGTGTATGACATAATTTATATTTATTTAAAAAAAATAAATATATACGTGACAAAAATAGCCGAAAGAATAATTTCATGGAAACACTTGCAACGCCACAGCGATTCAGGAATCCTCGGTGAATGTAAAAAGAGATGGCGCAAGGTCTTTTTATTGACTTCCTTTACGGACTCGAGCAGGATATCAGCAATTAAATTCAGTGAACTGAACAACAATACTGAGAATATTTCCGAGTTAGTAATCGATAGGTTTACTTGAAGCTTCGCCTAATGGCGTGAAAATAGATATTGCCTAGCTAATCGTCCTCGAAAATCGCGCTCTCGCAGATGCAGTCCACTCACATCTCGCAATTGCATCACACGTCTTTAATGACGATTATATCCTGTAAATTACATGGGACTTGCAAAATACAGATGCATCTTTAGAAAAACGTTTAGCTAAATTAACCTGTAATTTTATGATGGATAAGAGATGATAATTAATACTCGGCATAATTATCGTAAAGATGTAATTGGCTGCTAAATATTCGTCTTCGATGGTTTCTCAATTTTAAACGAGGACCGTTCTCGCGTAATTCCGGAAGTACACGGTAACTTTGACAGCGTTTCGAAGCGCGGAAGCGGCCGTCATCGTTAACGACAAGTCGGCATTAAGTAATGAAGATTCAGCGGAACGTGAGAAAGAGTAACGACGGATCAGGCGGAAGCGCGAAAAAGAAAGAGAGAGAGAGAGAGAGGGAAGAAAGAGTGAAGAAACAAGTAAGTAGCCGAGCAGTAGTAACGACCGGCCGCCTTTGGACGCGCGTTCACCACGCGTAGAATAGAAGGGGCACATTGTCGCCGCCGTCATTTACAAATTATGTGCGCAAATTATGTTTCTGGAGGGTACTCGAGCCTCGCGCGCGTGAAACTTTGTAATTTCACTCGTTAATACCGGATATTGCGTCAACGTTAATTATTTCTTCGAACATTATCTCCGCGACGCGGCCTGGGAGTCGTGGCGTTTTGCTATTTCGCCGTCCGCCTCGCTGTTTGTTCGCCTCACGACAAATTAAATCACCTGCGCGCATTCAATGCCGGGTAACATCCGGTTAGCCGAGCGCGCGGGACGCATCGAGACGCTCGTTTAATTTCGGACGCTAGTCAAGGTGATTTAATTCTAACGTGCCGTGATTGCTCGTATCAAGTTGTCGTATGAATAATACAATCGCTTGAAGCAGCGTCTCTCAGCAGAGACGACAGAACGTGACAGAGTAATGAATAACAAGTAAAGTGTAATATATACATATATACATATATGTGTATGTATATATATATATATATATATATATATATATATATGTATGTACGAAATATGTCAAATATATTACATATGAAAAATCGATTAAAATAAACACACTTGACGAACGGATTCTCGGATACTGGATTCGCACTGACTGCACTATATTATTATACTTACAGGCAGAAGGAAGCAATTTACAAGCAGCGAGAGAAGCGAAAAAAGAAGTAAAATATATAATTGAGAAATAAAGGAATACTGCAGATGCTAAGGATTATACACGTAGTGCGCAAAATTATATAAATTGGACTCTTAAATTCAGGACGTCCGCATTAAGGAGCGAGGGATGCAATTACACGCGTGGAAACGGTTACCGTTATGGAGTAATTGAAAGGAGTGTGCGATAGTGCATGAAAAGCGTAAGAGAGTAAAAAGGACCTGGAGGTAGATATCGATAATAGTCCCTTCGAGGTGGAACGACATTAGACGACTCACGAGAATGGGTCCGGTCGGGTTTCATATAATTCCTTATATTGACCCCTATACTCTGTTGCACGTCCCTGGCGTATACGCCGAGATCGGATGTCATGGGCGATAAATCGGCCACTCGCGGCTCGAACACATCCAGGATTCCCAGCTGCGAAAGAAACACGTAAAGGAAGGAAGATCACTTAGACGGTTTATGTAAACCTCGGCGCAAATATCGATGCAAATATGCACTAGTCACGCATACGTCGATAATAATCTTGAATAATCTTGATTCTTCCTTCCTCTATCTCAATCCTTCTGTACTCGTTCGAAACGTTAAGAAAACATTATTTTTTTCTTACATTCAGTTATTTACGACACCTTAGAAAAGTTATTTAAAATTGAACAAATAAATTAAGATGTAATTTATAATCACATTCAATTTGATATTTAACAATTGTTTTAAATCTGCATTAGTTTCTCATCATCAGTAAATCTTTGAGATAACAATTTAGAAAAAAAATGAGAAACTAGAAATTCTAAAAGACTGTATAATACCTTCATGATTAATTTACATTGTAAATCCAGAATTTATTTTTCTGGATAGTCATGGCGCTTATTTGGCATTAGTGAGATATTAACATCGAAAAGGACGACCCATTATCCTGCTTACCCTTTGCAAAAATGACGTCAGTGTGACGAAACCACGCAGCATGAAGGAAGGTATAGTGGCCCTGACCCAAGTAGGCTGTAATCGCTTCCTCAACAATCTCAATGACTTTCCGCTGAGATCCCTCGCCAGACGATGCGTGTCCGTTTTATCCGTAGGCATGAAAAGTATAATGTTGTATCGGGGGTCCTTGAATATTAAGAAAATGAGAGTATAATAATAAGAAAATTATATAGAAATTCTTTGTATTGTTAAGAAAATAACAGAGATTCTTTTTCTATTGTTTAGTTGTGCTACTTTAGAATAGATTATTTTTATGAATTGCACATTGATTGACGCTATTTATGTTAATAAATATTCTTCCTTTGCATGTACAATGCATAACATTTTAATTTAGGGAAAAAAAATAGTTAAGACTAAGCTCTGAGCTTATTTAAAATAGATTGCAGACTGTGGTTAGAATTGCACAATTGTCACATTTTTAAGAATTTGAAAAATTTCAAATTAAATAAATCAAGTTTAAATTAATTCTTTCAAATTTTGAAGAAAGTGCATTAGATTACAGTGAATTTTCACGTAGACTTACGTCCAAAGGAAATTCGAGCGCGACAGCTTGCAACGATGGGAAATACGCGAACGGCAATACAGCGATGTATCTCGAAGCCGATACCGAAGCAATGTCGCAACCGTTCACTAAAAATGACATCTCCGCAGATGAATCTCCAATTGTAGACTCACCCGGGTTTACTGTGTTATGCGACTTCCAAATCTCAAGATTTTGCATCCAAATACCTTCGTCTGAAAAATACAAAATCGAATCTCATCAATCACTTAATAGTTTCTATTTAGGAAAAAATTAATCTTTATTATTTTTATATAAATTCAATACAATCAATAATTTCTATCGCAATTTCAGAATTCTCTCCGTTAAAACGTTATTTGGCATTCATGACTTCATAATGTGTGTACTAATTGTTAATAATTTAATATTGGAATATTTTGCAGAACAAATTTCAAAAAGATTGAACCTGAAGCAAATAGAAAATGTATATCTAATTTTCTTTTATGCTTAATTAATTTTATATTATATGTCTCAATTTTTAAATTGAACTTATTTGGACAAGTCATAACTCTCGATTCGATACAGACAACAGTCTGAAAAAGATATTCGTTAACTGAATCTGACCTGGATAGCTAGAAAAGTATCCGCGCGGGCTTCTCGCTTCGCGTTTACGAAGATTCGGCGATCCGTCCGCTGGCTCATCTTTAACGGTATTACTATCAATTATATCTGCCAGATCTTTCTTCTTTCGATTCATCGAAATCGTATTTTCGTCGACGAGAGATGCGGTCATTTGACTATCCACGGGACTGGTCGTAGAATTCGCGATTGTAAAATTATTCTCAGCAAGGTTCGCTCCCGGGACAGACGACGCCGCGGTCGTCGCAGAGTCGACAGCGCCGTCGATATCGATGATCGTCATCGTCGTCGTTGCGAGGTCATTCGCAGCAGCCGTTCCCGGTGTACTCCCGGCCGGGGTATCCGCCGACGTCGCGGTACTCGATTGAGAAATGCCGCCGTTCACCGTCGTCGTTTCGGTAACGGGACTCGGGATAGTCACGTTCGCGCTATTCATGATTGCTGGCACCACAGTGTTTAACGAATTCATGGTAACGGTACTCAAGGTCGCGCCGGGCGCAGACGTATTAGCGGGCCTCATGACGACGGTGCTCGCAGACATCAATGCGTCAGTACTCGGACCCGCGACTATCATACCCGGCGAATCCGGACTCAGCATATTCGCTGTCGTCGGTACCTCGGTGTTCACAGCGAAGGCTGTAGGTGTTTGAACATCGGTACTCATCGCTCCCGTCATGCCGGCAGCATCGGTCGCAGCTGCCACTGCCGCACTTGCGCCCGTTTGAAGACCCGCATTAGGAACATTGGTGCTCGTTCCCGTGTCGCCGGCGGCGACTGCCGAAGGAGTCTGCGGTGCCTGATTGCCGTCGACGGTGGCCGTGATCGTTGTAGTGGGAATCGTTTGGTTGTCTGCGTTTACCATCGGCGTAATCGTATTCGGCGAACCCGCGACAGTTTCCGCACCAGCGGCCGGAGTCGACTGGACACTTTCGCCGGAAGTAGCCGCCGTTAAGGAATTCGCCGATTGCGTCGCATTTTGGACGGCTGTTCCGGCACTGGTGATCGGAGTCAATGTCGGTTGTGCATCGATTGCACCCGTCGGTGCACCCGTCGTGACAATTTGCTGAGTAACGCCTGCCGCGGTGGCTGGAACGACTGTTGTTTCCGCGCCAGCCGGAGGAAGCGTCGTTAGCATCGTCGTTGTCATGTCCATCCCCGCTGGGAGCGTGGTTAAACCGTCGATCGTGGACGTCGGGAGTTCGGTTGTACCTGATGAGCCATCCATGCTAACGGTAACGTTCGCTTCTTGCCCAATACTCGACAGATCGAAGCCGTAAAACCTCAGGATGTCTTCATACTCGGGACGGAGTCTGGTGTTGTCTCTGCTTAGCGTCAGCCCGCCCAGGAAACCGTCGGCGTTAAGGTAACTCTTGAAATCAACATCGGTGTGCAAAACTGATTATACATTTTAATTCCAATCTCATAATAATAGTTATCAATTTTGTTTCTCGACGATATATTTAACGATGAAAAGCTGACAGAAATATGTCAAATAATGCAATTAGAATAAAGATCAAATCTGATTTGTATAAAACATGATCCAAAAATCCCGAGAGACATTCGAGAAAATATCTTTCGTACGCCTCCTAAATATTATACATCTTACTCGCAATCGTCGGTGTATGTCCCTGAAGCCGATTCTGGTAACATCCCGGTTGGCCGGTAGGCCCAAGGCCTCGGCGATTTGTTGACTTCCTCTACCCGCGGATCCCTCGTAGAGCGCCGCCAGCACGAAGGCAACCCCCGTGGGTGAGAATGCGACGTTTCCACGCGTCGTGTATTGCTGGAGGATCCGCACCCCGAGCTCGTTGACGACATCGGTGATCACGTCGACCGGACGCTGCGCGTCCGCGTGATACCAAGGAGGATCGTACCTATAAGCGAACGCGAACGATACTGCTGCAACATAGCATCAGTGGGAAACTTTAGAATTCATTGCATTACTAATTTGACGCATTATACACACATCCATTTATTTCTCTAGATTAAAGTCTTCCCACGAATAACGGCTGCTGCCAGTTTCTTGGCGAGCCGCATATTTTAACGTGGCTCTTCTAGAAATCTATAGGATATGTCAAAAGAAAATTCATAAAGATATTTCTATTTATTTGTTTCTCTTTACGTTACGCGAGGCTTCAACTTTCAAGCTCGTCTAAAGACGACCTAATCGGGTTGATCCAAAAGCGCAGTAAAAGCAGTTAAAAAAATCAAGGTAATCAGCCTTACGTACGCTGCAATATTACAACGAGGTGCAGTGACTTTCCCATCGTTTCCGGAACGCTGCTTCCTTATCGATATCTCCGATCGTGATACGCCGAGCCGGGGACGGGGACTCCAGCCGGTTTCTAGCCTCAGGATTAGCCTTAGTCGTCCGCGCTCTATGTCGGCACTGGCTCACGCGGTATCGGGTACGCCAGGCTAGACCGCCTAGCTCGTCGGGGCTCGTGGCTCGATTAAGACCCGCTTAAGGGGCCCGTCCAAGGCGCGCGAGGCCCGCTTCGAGGCCCGCTCTTGAGGGGGCCCGTTCGAAGACCGCCGATTACTACCGCGACTTCCTAAGTGGCTAAGGTCGTAATCCCCGTTAAATTGCGCACATAGCTTCCCTCCCAGCCGCCAGTTCCTTTTCTTGCCGCTCTTCTTCTCTATTCTTTTGGAGGCCTCTATCTCCCAGCGTTTCGACAGGAAGGGGATCTCAAGTATGCCGCGCGATCTGTGCATCGCCGCGTTCATCTGTGCTCACGCTTATGATCTCGAGTACCATCTCGCGGAACGTGAAATATGTGCGGGAACGTGTGTGTATGTGTGTGTGTATGTATATGTGTCTCTATTCTCTATTCAAAATCCAATGACAAAGATAGTACGATTTCACTTTGAAGTTGAGTATACTGAATGACCGAAGGATATTGTTACGTAATTGAAGCTCTTCAGGATGTCATTTGGTCACATTATTACATTTTCGGCATCACGTAAAATTATAAATGTAATTGATTAAAATCGACGGGAGCATTCGTTTGCTCGTGGTGAATTAATCGCTTCAATTAAATCCGAAATTAGTTGTAATTAATTAAAGGCGCGGGTTTATCGCGCCTTCGTGTGTGGCGAGACGATTCTTTCTTTTTTTTTCCTTACTTTACTTGGCGCGGCACTCGCGCTGCTGGTGCACCGACCCCGTTCGCGATATACGTTAATCGAGCGGGCCGAAAATTCCTCTCTCCTTCGGCGCGACCGCACATCTATCCGCGCCGGTCACAAATCTTCGAAAATATGCGGATATTATCGCGCGCGCGATAACGGTAGTGGCGGTCGGCGCGGCCGCGCGGAGCCGTCAGTGAAGGCGAGGCGAGGATCTGCTTTCGACTGATCCAAGTGGGAGGATCACCGCGAATGAGGCATTACGTAATATCGCGGTGACTTTTACCGCGCGCCCGCGGACGCGGCTGCTGAATGCGCAATCCAGAATCCAGGATCTGTGACGCGCGACGCCAACAATGGGACGCCCGCGGATCATTATCCCGCGCACGCCAAGCGCGCGGCGCCTTTCCTTCGGCTGCCTGCCTGCCTGCCCGCGTCCCTTCTCATCCTGTGTCCTTTTCCGTTCCATCGCGCGCGTCTCCGCAAAACCGATTATTACCGATATCGACGCGGTCGCGTGCTACATCCTGCACTGTCCTCCGCAATGTTCACCGTCGTCGTCTATCGAAAGCGCACGTCGAATCGGAACAATCCCAAGGTGATAAGCTAGACGATGATTGATTCGCTCGAGTCAACCTCAAACTGTCCGTTTGCGATCGATGAAAGATGGACCCATCAATTTGAATGGAATTGTACAATAAGGGGCCATCTGCCATTTTTAGGATTTCTGCTTTGTATCCATAGAATATGTTCGAGGGAATCATTTATAAAATTGAAGCCAACGCTTTCTCTTACCCGACGTTTATGATTAATTATTTTTAATACAATGACAGAGAATAGTCTTATTTGTAACTAAAAAAAATATCAGAAAAATAATACTTTTTTTCAGTTGGTTCAACGCTACACAATTACATCTAAATAATCGACTCTGCCGCAAGGATAAAATTGATACCATTTTAGCGTAAAAACATCTACTCTATATCGATTTATAAGCAGCTTTCTAAAATTTGCTTTTTTTTTTAAATATATGACTGCTATAGAGGAATCTGTGCCGAAAAATCACATCGTCCAAGTATATAATTTACAATTAAGCGATTATTACGTAGCTCTCGAAGAGCCGCAGTATACTCGTGCGAGCATGGTCTCTGTAATTAACACTGGATATAAGCAATGATAAAAATCTAATTGCGCATGCAGATGTTCTAGCGAACGGTGAAGTTATTTCGTGAGAAATAAAGAAGCACTTAATCTATCATCTATCCAGTGCTGTATCCGAGAGGCTCAAGAGACAAAAGGCTGGATCAACTTGCGTCGCCTCGACACTTGGTGCTTGTGGCAGCAAAACTCGCAGCACAAAAGAAATATCGATCCGGTCACGCCTGAAAGGAGCACAATGAGGAATCGCTTTTACTCCCACTAGGTGTTTATTGCACTTTCCCCCGTACGGTGGTACCGCACACGAAAAAACACGTTACCCATAAAAAGCACGAAAAATATGCCCTGCATATCCCCGACGTTTACTTTGCGCTCCTCCACGACCTGGTTGGCGAAGCTGTCCGAGCATTTGTCTTTTATCGGTATTTGCTCCGCTATCCACTTGTTCATTAAACCAGACTCGTGCATGCGGTGTAACCTGAATAACGAGGCTTATTCAGTTAATAATTGACTCGGGCAAAGCAGCGGGCGCGGATGGGAAACTGCGACAGTTTACGAAGTGACGATTTATCGATATCAGAGATTTACGATCAATAGAATAATAAAATTCACATGCAATTTACGTACCATTAAGGGAAACAAAAAACGCTCGGTAAACATTACGTTCAAGAAATTTAAGAATATCATGAATCACTGCGACGACGGCATCGTCCATTTTGCCGTCGTGAGATTGATGTACGATAAAATGAAAATTAGCTTACTCAGCGTTGATGATTTTTATATAGGGACTATCTTTCGAAATAACCATCGCTATGGGCTCGTCCATAAATTCGTCAGTGCTCAAAGAAAAGGCGCATCCCTCGGTTAATAACAGGTCGCTTCTCATCGCGAATCTGCTCGGGCAATACATCATTATCGTCATTCCTATCGGACAGACTCATTCGTTCGGTATGCAGGATGAAATATTTAAACGGCGCTATCTCCATTTATCGCGAAAGAAAATGATCTTGAAAAAATTAATCGCAGAGTGTTGAGTGAGCAAAACATGTAGGAGTATTTACTTTATTGACTTTATATAAATTCTTTTTTTTTTACGAAAAACAAAAGTTATTTAAAAATATCTATGTATTATATGAGATTACCTCAACGTACTTCTCCAGTCGATCAACACGTGCTTGCCCTCCTTTACCCGCTCAATCATTTCCGGTGCTTGCGTCTCATTATGAATTATAGATCGCTGCAGAAGAATTTGATACTTTTCCTCCTCGGCATTCTTCAGATACTCCTCTAAAAAGCTGCCATTAGGAAACCCCCAAGTTAATCTGTTTTTATGGGCAATAAGATCGTCCACGGTCAGGATAGCAACGTCCATATTCGGGAATGTCAGGAACGCGACCAAGCTTCCGGAATAGGTCGCTACCAAGACCATCACGACCAACCACCAGACGCCGACCAGCAGACGGGCGCTGTCGGAATGGGGTAGGTACATTCCTCCTAAAATCATTCGTACGCTCGTACGCACTTTTCTTCGGAAAGGAAAATACGATTTCCTTCATTTTCACATAATAGTGAGCATAAAACGAGAACACTTTTCTTTAGCGAGAAACATTTAAAAACTGATAATTTGAAAGAGTAAAATAATTGAACTCTTGAAGAAACATGATAATAAAGTGACGGATATATAAAAGAATGGCTTGGCAAGTCCGAAACATTTTGTACGCGAAATAAAAGTAATGATTCCAGAAGCGAGCGAGCACTACCTTGCTGAAGAAGGGCCCCGTAGACGTACCACACGCATTGCCAGGAGGAATTGAGCCCCGACGTATGCGTGCTGTTTGGACTGTGCTTGTGAACCAGGTACAAGATCGGGCCCATTATAATAATGGATGCTGCCAGGCAAGCCCACGTCTGCAAGGAAAATTAGCCCGCTTCAAGGCATGCATGTATATGTGCGTGAAAATAGAGATAACCGAGTTAACTGGGAAAATTGTCAGTGCTGTTCAGTGATAGGTTCGATATCAACTTCCATCCAATCTCATGTTGCGTTCGTTATTAATATCCGGTTTCCACCTCCATTCGATTTTACAAGTTTATGAGAATTAAGTTTCATATTTTTATATATGATTTACGAAATAAAATAGTCATTTGTCCTCTATACGAACTTGAATTGCGTAATGGAAACGTAGGGATTCGTATAGTTTACCTCTTTGGCGAAGGGCGCGGTGAACAACAACGCTCTCGAAAGTTGGCCCGGTTTTGCAGTCAGAAAGCTGTAGGTCTGCATAAAAATTGGCAAAGTAAAATTGACGTTTCCCTTTCCGCGAGCGTTGACGGTGTACGCGCAGGCTGCGAGGAGAACCTTTTTGTCTAAAACCATATCTAGTATCTGCGGCGGCATTTCTCTCGTTGTCGACGTTAATACCTTATCATAAAGAATCGCACATATTTACGTTTGAATAAACTTGAAAAAGTTTGGAACTTCATATGGAGAGCGGAAAATAAAATTATATGTAATGCTCTATTCACATTACGATAAATTACACTGTCCGACAGTAAAATGAATATGAATAGTCATTTCCAACGTCTTTTTGCCTCCTTAACATGAATCCGTTATCCGAATTTGGCTATCACGTCACAATTTTGAGAAAAATGGCGTCAAAGTAGCCAAAAATGACAATTTCGAAAGTATTCATGACGTTACAGCATCGGTACCAAATTTTTTTATCAAATTTTGTTTATACCATTCGAAAGTATCAACTTTCAGCTTTAAAATGCATTTTGTTTCGTTTCGATATAATTTTTCATTATCGAGATATTTCAAGTTTTGTGCAACAATCAGACTACACACGCAGCAGCATGTTTATGGTAGTGAAGGATGCATTAATGACTCACACCTATTATATTATGTAAGTCTAAATGTACTTATTTTGCACATAATGCAGTATTAAGATAGAATAAAATGTCTTTTATGTATAGGCATGTGTCTTTCATGTATAGGAAAAAGAGCTATTTTCAAGTTATTATATTTCGAAAAGGAAAAATTATATCGATATGAAACAAAATGCATTTTAAAGCTAAAAATTGATACTTTCGAATGGCATAAACAAAATTTGAAAAAAAAATTGTACTGGCGTTATAACACCATGAAATCCCTCGAAATCATTATTTTTGGCCACTTTGATGCCATTTTTCTCAAAATTGTGACGTGATAAACAAATTTGAATAACGGATTTGTGTTCAGCGGGCAAAAATACGTTGAAAATGACTATTCGCATTTATGTACAAAAAAAAAGATAAATTTTGTCGGACAGTGTTATTTAAATGAAATTTAAAATTTGTAGCTTTACCACATTGGCTGCAGTCTCGTTACGAGTAAACTTGATGGTCCGATTGGTCGTCGGGCTGATCACGGTGAAGGTGAAGTTCAATTTTTTCCCGAGATACTTCATGACGTCGAAAATCAGCCCGCCGTATTCCTTTTCGCCGGAGTTGGTCAGCGAGATGGTCTGCCACGGCGGATTCTGGAAGAATAATAAAAAGAACGAAATTGACGTGTCCGAACACGCGGGAAGAAAGAAGAGACGATCTTTACATACGTGATATGTGGCGACCGGTAAGCTAATCCCGCGAAAACCGTGCACGATGTGGGGAAAAAGTGCGTCCGTCAGATTCGCACCTAGAACGGGCATCCACGTTCCCGATTCGATCAAATGCGCGACGCTCTTGCCGTGAAGGAAGAAGTTGCCCCACGTTATTGCCGAGGCGAATCGCCAAAACAGGCATTTACCGCAAGCGCCGCCCGTAGCGTAAGTATCCTCGATAAGCTTTATCTGCAGGAAATAAAGCGTCTGTGGAGCTTCCGTCGAAGAGTACCTCGATGGCATAGATAGCGAATATTCAGGAAGAATAAAAATTTCTTAAACGTGACACCTGAGGACACTACAAGTGTAGTCTAAAGGAAAATAGTCAAATTTAATATGTTTTAAAAATCTTAGAAATTTAATCAACTTAAATTGAGTATGTACAATTAAACAATGCTCCGATTGTCAGAAAAGCTATAATCACTTCTGTACCATTAATTCAAACGACATCAAAGTATCAAAAATACAAACATGAATATTTTTGAGAATTTCCTGACGTCTCTCTTTCTTAGTTAATCGAATGAGTTCAAACTCCTCGTCGTTCATATGACTGTACAATTCCATCTCGGTCATCAACGATTCCTTTAAAGCATTAGACAAAGCAGCAACTAATTCCTGGACATGACATTTTAGACTGACCTAAAAAAATTTTCAAAGTACAATAACAGTAAAAGAACGGTATAAAATAGAAAAAAACCAATAAAATATTCTATTGCGAAAGAATGATTAAAAATGACTTTATTACAAACAAAATCACATCTCTAATTAATCTTATTTGATTATTTAAATTCTAAGCTTATTTCAAATAGGGGAAGAGGTACAGTGATCGACAGGGGCAGAGTGATTGACATCCTATTATATTTTTTCCCATAGCAGACTAACTGCTCATTGCACGATTAATTTCCAGGTACTAAAGAAGTTCTTCTCTTCTTTAGTACCTGGAAGTTAATCGCGCGATGACTAGTTAGTCTGCGATAGGTAATAATATAACAGGATGACAATCACTCTGCCCATGTCAATCACTGTACCTTTTCCCCTAGTTAAAATTTGCACACATAATTAAAAGAGAATAGTTAATGAGTTACATTGCAATATGTGTCACCGTCCGTCGCATTGTAAATGAAAGCCACGTTGCTGCCTTCCAGTAACAAATCGACGAAATTAGTAATGTTCGTGGCGTTTCGTACTACGCTATCAGTGATGATAAATAACCACTGGCTGTCAGGCAGGGCCATATTTAAAGTTTTTGTCTAAATATATCAAATTCGAAGTTAAACTCGAGAAATTCAGAACGGAAGTAACTTGTCCATAATTTGCGAGACTCCCTACATACAGCGGCGTCTCGCATTTGACGTGAGGCACGTAATTCGCGTAATTTTCGAGATCATTAAAGAAACAATAGTCAGAGTGAACCTCATAAATTATGGACTATTCATTCTCGCTCTGAATATAAACGCTCAGGATATAAACGGACGAAGAAACTTTCTGTTTATCTTACAACTTCCATAACGTCAGCCGCTGCCTCCATCGTGGCGATTACGAGAAAGCATCTTCCCAATTGATCCACGTGAAAATTCTCAAGCACGTCTTTTATGTAGTATCTTCTGCTACGTTCGGAATCGGAGTGCTTAAAAGCGAACAACGATCTGGAAACTAGGTTGAATTTCTTGTTTGGCAACGCAATCGATATGGCTTTTGTGACTCTGCCGATCGTGTCTCTATCTGGAATTCGTCATAGATAAAACGCGTTTTTAACGGAGATGTCAAACAGTAACGTAAGAAAGGACAAGAAACGTAACGAGACAGAGAGAAAGATGAAGGATTAGTGCTTAAATTGCATCACCGAAGGTATCGTCGTGCAATATGTTGACGGTGTTCCAGGAAAAAGCGTCGATCGTCCTTATGTCGAAGAAAATCTGGGACAATTCTTTGCCTGGCGATATTAAGGGAATGCTCACCCCCTCCGAATCAGGAAGCCGCGGACAGTCCTGGTCTTTAAATAAATAAAGTAAAACATACGATAGCTTTCACAGCTCACCTTCATTATTTTATAAAGGCTTGCGATTTAACAAAGTACGGCATTAAAATCTCTACGGATGTATGCATCTGACTTGTATGAGGCAAGACGTATCACGTTGATGTAACACGATGCAATTTGACGGATGATAGATAACAAAATTGAGAAAGAGCGAGATAACAATATTTGCAAATACCTAGCGTATTAGTCACCGACTACAATTGCGCGATTCAGCTCCTAAATTTAATATCCGTCTCAACCGACAAATAAAAGAGGAACTTCCATGTATCGTACAATTACTGAAAGTCTTTTTATATGTACCTGTTATCGCTAAATGTACGAGATCTTCTTTGATCGCAGCATCGTGAAGCAACCACGTTTGCGGACATGTTGCCACGGATAAAAGCACCGTGTAATCTTCATATACATATATATATTAAATGTAAAAATATTATTTTTCAAATAAATTGTGTTCTAGTTTTGTGAACGAAACTAGATTTAATTACTTAACATACTTTCGTGTGACAATCATATACCGTCTATATTGTACTTTTATATTCAAACGTATACAAACAATTGCACTTAATATATTTCCAAATATTTTGGATATAATACATGATGTAATTGCAACAGCGTTATAATTGCAACAATATTTAAATATTTATCCAATGCGTTCGCTCTTACCCCGAAGATTATTTATTTTCATTCCGCGAAAGACATTCACATCGATGTCAGCCGAGTGTATCTCTTCCCTCGTAACTGCCGTGATGAAGTTGTGAATATTTTTTATCATTTCGCGATACTCGACCTTGTTATCGAAGAAATTCTTGTCGACAACGACCGCTGACGGATTCAAGGGATATTTTATCAATAATGCCGACATTAAAAGAGATATAAAAATGCGGAAGAAGAAGAGTCATCCGTACCCATTGAGGCGTTGGTGGATATCAGCGATGGAAAATCATTGAATGCGTCACCCAAATTTAAGATCCACGCGAGGAAGAAGACGGAAATCATGTCCATCGACAGGTCGTATTGGTGCCCGTCACGGCAACCGGTCGACATATAAGCGAGGACATTGTTTAATGATATATGAGTTTATTACTTTCGCCGATTCATTATTATCGCATTCACCGAAACTTCATCAAGCCCGGTCGAAACGCAATCGTGGACTGAGCGTGCTTTATATTATACCCCTTAGTTGGTATCGCGAATTAAGGGAGAAAGATCGATTCCTTTAATAACTTATCGAGGAACGATCGAATCTCATCACAGCTTGAACGAAGTGCATCATTGGCCTACATGGGTGAAACTAGACTGAATTGAAAAATCATCACGGGAAAGTAAAATGCGTCAGATGCTATGTCCGATCGATTCTCCCTTGGCCCGAATATCAGCCGCATGAGGAAAGCCGTCCGCAAAAAGTTTGTCTTCTGTAATTGTTTCAGATCAAGGAGATAGAAAAGTTTCACGACATTGTTTTATTTAACAATATATTGTGATTTAATAGTGATTGTAATGTAAATGTAGTTTCATGTGCTATTGTGCTGTTAGCTGTGAAAAATAATTCAATACTCCTTATGATAGAAAGACTCCGAGAAACTTCACTGAACAATACTATTACTTATAATATTGATCTGCTTTTCATAATTTGATTTTTTTTTTTTTGAAGCACAATAAAACTGTTTACACAATAAAAAGCATTAGACTTTGCATGCACGTTTAAAGATATTTACATAATAAAAAGAGAATTAACATAAAAAAGAAACATTCATAAAAGCGATATTATAAAATACTCATAAAATAGTCATAAAATTTTTAAGAACTTGAAGATTGCATCACTCTCTTGCAGAATTAATGTTAGATGCAATAAGCAGTACGTGAAGAGTAGAATATTATGAACAGAAAGTCAGGCAAGATAAAATGAATTTTTTTATATTACTCAGTTTTATTATATGCTATCTGTATCTACTCGATATCTCTTGACGGAAGGCAAAAGGCGAAACGGAAAAGTTATAAATGCGTTGCGGTTTACCACTTTTCTCCGTCTGATATTAGCACATGATAAGAACACTGTTCATTGTCTGTGTTTTTATTGTAAATGCCTACGCAGAAATGGAGAACCGAAGCAAAATCGAAAACTTTATTGCAGATGCTTCAAAAACTGACTATTTATTTTTTATGTAAATTCCTAGTACATTTATTCGATAGGAAAAGATAAAAGTTTTCATTTTTGTATTTTAGTTTAATAGCTGTTAAATAGTGTACTAAACATAATCAACAGTGACTAATTTCTTTTCTTCTTCTTTTTTTATATTGAACTTTCGATCACTGAGATCACAATATCGCAATTTAAAAGTGTTAAATCAATTTCTAAGCGTAGTAAAAGTCTTAAATCGCATTTGAGTGACGTGCAATATTAAAATCTGTTTTTTAATTTATATAGAAGTACAATAATTACTCATCAGGATTTATCATTTTTAATTATAAATACCAAATTAATATCTGTCAAAAGATCAAAAGATGATCCTTAAAGCCTTGAACGAAAACACGAAATTTCTATATAAACTAAATTTTTTTATAACATTGAGGAATCGATATGTTATTTATGAAAACAACTCACACAACAAAATGTCTAAAAAATATCTAAAATCGGATCATAAGACGTCTTATGACATGAAAAATTTTATGACTGTTTTATGAGTATTTTATAAGTAATATCGCTTTCATGAATGTTTCTTTTTTTATGTTGACTCTCTTTTTATTATGTAAATATCTTTAAACGTAATGCAAAGTTTAATGCTTTTTATTATGTAAACAGTTTTATTACTCTTCGGGAAAAAAAATCAAATTATGAAAAGCAGATTAATATTATAAGTAATAGTATTGTTCAGTGAAGTTTCTTGAAAACGTCTAGGAATAAACTTCAACAAATTACAAATTTATTAGTTACATGAAGTTAACAATATGGAACGCAGTGCGCGCATCTTTACTCAAGATTTATCATGTATTATTCCTTCTCAAAAATCTGAAAAACATCCGATTCCAGCGAAAAAGAAGAATATCAAATTTCTGCGGTCAAAGTCCGTCGAAGCGCGAAGGCAGAAGCGTACCGCGTTCCTCGGGCGTACCGCGCCGAGCGATTCGAACGACATCGTGCGTGCACACGGGCAGTTCCGGCGCGCCGTTTGCGCGCGCGCGCGCGCGCGCGTACGCACGCAGGCAGTGCGGGAGACGGTGGACGGTGCGTGAACGTGTCGGTGGTCCGTCGGGTGATCCGTTTCGTCGGAAGCTCGGGGGAGTACGCTGCACGCACGGTGCGTAGCCGCGTGTGTCACGCATTGTGCTCTACGCGGAACGGGACGTCACGTATCGCGGGCGGCGCATACGGCGTAACTACTCGGCCGTCCTGGCCGACTCTCGCGTTCGGCGCTCGGCGGTGGTCACACACGCTCCGCGGAGTGTTATAATATTCGCCTCTCCTCTCTCTCTACCTCCCTCCCTGCAGCGTGAAATGTCAAGCGTCCTGCGTTACCATGGGCTGAATCTCGTCGTGCCGTTAGCTGTCAAGTCGTGAGAGATCGCGAGAGGAGACCGCGTGCCCGGGGGAGGTGTACCCGGGGGAAGCGACAGGCGGAGACGGGAAGGCCGGAGTGAAAGTGGAAGTGAAGTTCGCCCGTTCTTGGTACTTGTCTTTTCCTCTCTTTTTTTTTTGTTTCCCTCCCTTGTCGTTGCGCGAGAGAGCGCGGTTTTCCCCGTGACGGAGACGAGACGCCAGGGGTTCTCGCGACCACGAGGTGACCACCTCCGCCAGCATCCCGTGCGACCCGCGCCGATGTCCGATCGCCCGCGATGGAGCCCGAGGAGCCTCTCATGCAGGGGATACTGCTCCTGCCGCCGCAGGGAATGCTGGGCCAGCTCAAGGTTGGTCTCTCCGCCGCTACGGAGATAATTTCCGTAGGATGCGCACCGCGCGAGTCGACGCGATACGCGATATCGCGATGCGCGCGCGACGCATCATCCGCAAACGCTATTCCCTCCTCTCTCTCTCTCTCTCCGCCCCCCTCTCCCGCTCTTCCCCTTTTTTTTCGCGCTTCTCTTCCGCCCGATTCATAACACGTGCCAGCACACTCTTTAAACGGTCATTTAAAAGACGTATTTTACATTCCGACGCTCTCGCGTCATTGCTCTCTTTTTACATAAAATGGAAAGATTTCAAATGGACGCACGTACCTATTTGTTTCTAGAAAACGTGGCACAAGAGATTCTGCCAGCTCTTCAGGACGAGCAACTACGGGATCAAGCGCGTCGAGATCTACGACAGTCAGGAAGAAGCGATCTTGCAGTCCCACTCTCCACGCATCGTCACGCTGGACGCCTGTATCAAAATTGCACCCAGCAATCAGTCACATGTCTTTAAGGTACGTACTACTTTCTGCTTATTGTTCGCCGTCTCGAGAATGACTGCTGTTTACTTATTCGTATTGCCATACAGGTGGTGACTAAAACGGGAATACACTATTTCGGCTGTTACTCGGAACTCGAGATGACTCACTGGATCACGGCGTTCCAATTAGTTGCGTTCAAGGACAGTGTGTCGAATCAGATAGAGGAGAATAACGATCTGTATTGCACTAGTGGCGAAGGTGTATTTTCCGTGAAGGTTGTAGAAACGGACGCGTCTAGGCGCTGCGGACTGGAAGCGAGAAATTATACATTGGTACTCGCCGCCGTGGACATGAAACTGCTGGACGGTGACATTGTTCTATTCACATGGCCGTACAGATACATCAGGCGATACGGATATAGGGATGGAAAGTTCATCTTCGAGGCTGGAAGAAAATGCGAATCCGGCGACGGGTCCTTCCGCCTGGAGCATGGTAGCCAACAGGAGATTTTCCGATGCATGTACGCCAAAATGAAGTCTATGAAGAAGCTGCTGGACGAAGAAAATAATTCAAACATAGAATGCAACGACAATCAATTCCAGGCTGCCTTGTCGATGGAGCCGGGTTCCAGAGCGGCCTTACCTCCCTCTTCCAACAATTCTTCAAACAATTTGATCGATATAGATTTTTCCACCACACAGAATTCTCAAAAGCCATTGACTTCGTCGACGAGCTCGATGGATTCTTCGATCTCGTCGTGCAGATCGATAAATAAATCCAAGCCCGCTAAACCGCCACGGAAATACGTCTTCGCTAATCTGTCGGAGAAGAAAAATCTCGACTCGGAATTCCTAGATTTGCCTACGTGCGGGGAATATAGAACTATAAGCCAAGGCAATTCGCCGGAATTGTCTCACAAGTCCATCGGCAGTGTAATGCGCGAGGACGAGAAGCACTCGTACGATTTAGTAGAAATTAGAAATGACGCTTGGAAAACGCACGGTATCGATAGCGTGCATCATACGGAAAGAGTAAACTCGAATATACCTGGTGAGAGAGATAAGGAGAACGACAATGATGATATGCAGTATGAGGTCATGATGCCGATACGGAATCACGATGCATTCCAGAATTCGTGCAAGAGTAAATGTAGCATTAGCGACAACGCAATTGTCACACCGTCGGCGATACAAAGTGTCGCCAAGACGGACGAATCGGATTACGATAAATTGGAACACTTTGGATCCGCGACGAAACTTAGTCAGAAGCCTACGTATAAATATAATACAAATTCCTCGCAAAGCGTACATTCCAACATCTCTCACGGAGAAGGTTCTAATCTTATTAATCCAGCGTGGTCTAATTATGAAATCGTCGAAGATATGTCCGCTATCAGACTCGCCGACGACAGTCATCTCGGTTATGGAATTATCCGAAAGAAGCAGGATCTTCCTGAGACAGCTTCCGCTAATACCACAGGTGGTCCGCAGCACAAAGTTTTCAACAACAGCGAATATGCAATTGTATCTAAACCAAAAAGAGTGTAAAAATGCCCATATATTCGAATAACTTGTTAAAATATGACGATTATGCCACAAATTTGCCTTTGCAAAATTATCTTTTTGTAATTATTTGTATTATATGAAGAATATGCTAGTCTATATCGCGTCATTAGAATAAAAGTATTTCCCTTGCTTTACAAAATGATTGGCATATTGCAATAATTATATTACTTTCACATTATCATATTTATCCAACATTTTTATTCGCTTTCTATATCATTCTTTAGAGATTAGTCTTTTTCAATTGTTATCATTGTGCAAATAAGATATCTAACAAAAGTGTAAAATTTCAAAAATTCCATAGACGCATTTGTGCCTTTTTATAAAAGATATTCTTAGTATTGGTTAGGAAAACTTAAAGTGATTAACATTTTATTTAATTGCATTCGACTGATTCAACAAAATACCTGTATAGTGCCTTACAATTGATGCCAAAATAATAGTAAATCGTTGTGAACGTATATAACGCGTTGCTCTTGATATTTGAATATTGGTGTACTTAGAAATTTATTATTAAATATATTACAGTCATAATTTTCTATTGCTACTCTCTTATCATTATACTGCTGTTATCACTCTATAAGTATCGTTATATGGATAATTTACGTTTATATCTATTAATTATTATATTTTTAAATTACAATGCGAAAATACGTTTTATATATGCGTGTTATAAATTCGATTCATTTAAACAGCGCGAGACTATCGATATAAATATGTACATAATTTAAATGCTTTCGTAAAGAAATAAATACATCATCACAATGGATGAATTTATAGATATTTAATATTATATGCTGCCGCAATTTTTATATACATATATTCATAATGAATATTAGTGCTTTCAACGATGATTGAGTCAATCATTTGCCTTAATATAAATGATTCATATGAAAATTATTACATTGAATTTGAAAAATCCAGATTAAAAGTATAAAAAAAAAAGATTATTTTTATTGGGAGAGATGTTGCATATCTAATATATACATATCTAACTAATATATACATATATTACAAATATGTCTGCAGTAAAGTAATAACAGATAAGCTATTATCTATTCATACAATAGAAACCACTATTATTCATTATGTTCAAATTAATATAATCACAAGTCATATGCAATAATTATATACATATATAAGAATAAATATTTTATATTTTTTTATTTACAGAATCCCTTTACAGAATTATATAAAATATCATAAGGATTTTAAGGATTTGTTGAGAAGCCGTTTGTAATATGTCTTTTGTGCCAAACAAATGGTTTACCATTGATTGAAATATTGATTAATATACAATATACATAGATTATTAATAATTAGATAATTATATATAATAAGAACTCTGCGCTAATCAATGAATTGTACAATATATTGAACAGATATATGTAAGGCAAAATTATTTTCTAGAACAAGTATTTAGTTTTAGCAGATATGTTAGAGATATATTTAAAAAATTATATACATGCGTAAGGTTGATTCTTACTGACATGCAATCTTTCACGTGTACTTCATTTATTGACAGAATTTATATTTACAGATGAAATTATTTTAAGACAACATTCAATGTGACAATATTTTTACCTAAATATAAATTAATGATTTTTTTCCAGCGCATTCAATAACTTTTAAAACGATTTGTATACATTTTGCGGCCGCATTCATCAATTTTATATATTATAAACGTACAAATTTTATGCAATAAATTTCTAATGGAACATATTTTATACATTTGCCAACACTTATTATTGTACTTTCATTTAGGAGATAAGCTAGCTATCAATTTCAACTATTCTTTGATTTTTCTATCAATTTAAGGTCAGGGCATTCATCGCTGGCATCCCTTTGGTTCTGCTCCTCCTTCAAAACAGCCTCGTAATAGCCATCCACGTCGTTCATTATCTTTCGCACAGTCTCCCCCTTCAGGGCCATGATCTTCTCGATGTTTATCTTTTTAGTTATATCCGAGAACCATCCTAAATTATCAGCGATTAGGTGATTGTTCTTGCAACCGTCGCATCTTACTATCACCACTCCCTTGTCATACGCCTGCTTCGATATCAGCTTGCTGGTCCTCGTGCTGCATTTCTTGCACGTGAACATCAGCCTCATCTTCCCGTCCAGCTTGCCCAATTCTCTGCGATTCTCGCCGCCGTCCTCGTGAGCGAGTCGCACGTGACGGAGCGCCCCGGTGACGTTCTGCTCGCGTGGAGTCCCCGCGTACCGAGCGCAGGACGCCCGTGCGAGACGTAGCGCTCGTAGAACGGAAAACATCTCGAGCTGATTCCTGGCGATGTCCCGCTTCTCGTGTCCCGCCTCGCGGCGTCGCGAGATTGCCGTCGCACGTGAAACCTCAAGACGCGCGTCTACGCGTACAGTCTATCAACGAATGCCGAGAGTCCGGGAACGAGCGTCCCGCTGACTGATTGAGCGACGAACATTGCGTCATACGTTCCCCTCCGACCTCCGAAAAGTTCTTCGGTGACTTCGAACGACCGCGTCGTGATGATTACGCGCCGGTTAGGTTATACCGCCGGATTTTCTTTAATAATAATAAATCTTGCTTCCTCGTTTTTGAAGAAATTTTGAAGAACTTAATCTACGTTGACCATTTGTATCGGTTATTTGGCACGAGATTTGTCAAGTTCTGTAGTCTAAATATCTCAAAATTGCGCTTCGTACATACACCGAAGATAACGACGGAGTCGTATATACATACACAACAGGAACCATGTGAGACCATGTGAGATGATGTGAGACTCGACTGGACTCGACTCACTCGACATTCGGCAACGCTCGGCTATCTTCGGCAGCGCTCGGCGGCGGTCTTTAAATTTTAACAGTATTTCGTCAATGCTTTTTATTATAGACTAATTTTTTAACTGGCTTTACAGATGTCAAATTGCTTTTCCAAAATTAATATACACACGCTAATGTGTACTCCGTAAATAATTCAATGCAAAACTAAAATAATTTTACAAATTTATTTTTACAAATAATTTAGTTAATTACTAATAAATTACTAAGTAATAGTAATATATTATTAAATTATTACGCCAAATTACTACTGATCAGTAATACTTTTCTATAAGGGAATTGCAGCACACAATTCTACTGATTAAATTAACTATCATTGAAATTAATTGGAATTCAATTGCAAATACCCCAAAAACAATTAAACTTGGGCTGCGGTCCACTTGACGCTTCAAAAGCTTCAAAGCGTTCTTCTTCTCCTTCTATTTTTATTAAAATGGAAAGGAAAGAAAAATGCTTCGAAGCATTTGTAGCGTCAAGTAGACCGCAGTCTTGGTTGGCAGTGGTGCTTCCACAAAACTATCATCTTCCCTCCACCAAGTGAGCGGGAATCCAACGGTGCGTTCCAAAAGTCACTCGAGAGCGACACGCCCGATCCGTGGCAGTAGATGTAAACAAGAATTCGATTTAAACGGTCGTCCTAACGTAAATGATTGTAATCATTTAAACTACGCACAGCGGAGCGAACGTATCAAGCGGATGTTGTAATCGCGGAGAGACTCGCGAGATGCGGACTGCACCTCGGACCGCTGTTTTGACCTGAATATCCGTGGCGCAAAGTGACGCGCATATCCGCGTCATAACCTCCAAGCCTTGTTGACGATAGACGCTAAAAGCGGATCATGAGTATTGAGGCGCGATAGGTATGTCAGATTTCATTCCCTACGCACGTCGAGCAGCGAGGATCCATTAAACTAGCGGACGAAGCGCGAACGGGATCCGGGCATGAGAGGCCGCGGGCGTGTGAGGATGCCCCGTGGACCGCCAGGATGGAATACGACTCGGAGTCCAGCTGCGAGGGCCGTTGCCTGAGAGACTTGGAGACCTCGAACGAGTCGACGCGCGAAAAATGCGTGGATACCGCGCCGCCGCCGCCGCCGCCGTCGTCGTCGGGCGAGCCGTTCAAGCTCCGGTCGAGAGACGGCAAGAAGAGCCTGTCCGCACAGGTGATGGAGTATTACCGCAAGTACTCGCGGGACGCGAATCTGGATCAGTACTTCTCGCTGCCGGTGTCGAGCGCGCCGCAGGAGGCGATTAAGTACTATTACAGCGTGTACGAGCTGAGCGCCCAAGTGGGCACGTCCAGCAGGCAGGACTGCGTCGGCGAGGAGTACAATCTAAAGTCCTATGTGCCGAGAGAGCGGCGCAGGTGGGTAAGACCCCCGTTGATCGGACAGTCGTCGAACGCGGACGCCTCATCCAGGTATATTCAACCGTTGACAGATATCCAGACGCCGTCGCCTGACCTCAAGCACGTCGCGCCGGAAACGATACACGAGGAGCGGAGCGACAGTCGGGAGAGATCGTTCCCGGAGGTGAACGAGAGGAAGCTGTCCTCGCCGACGTCCAGCGTGGCGTCTTACAAGCCGCTCGAGTGGGACAGCGGCGCGGACGTCGGTTACTTCAATTCGCACGCTCACAGTAAGCAGAACGAGAACGAGAAGTTGAGCACCATCGAGCGCATGGCGCTGGCACGAGGATGCTCCGCCGCTCTACGCCTAGATCCCGAGGGCACTACCGAGTCGGGGATGCAATCCGGGAAGAACGCGGCGGCGCAGAGCGGCTCCAAGTCGACCACGGCCCCCGACGCCAATTCCACCCCGTTGGTCGGAAACGTCTCGGGCTCGGAGAGCGAGATAGAGATAACGCCGATCGTGAAGAATCACCTACCGGGTATCATAACGGGGGATGACATAAAGTCTCAAGAGAGACGCGTCCCGAGCGACGCATCCGCGCAACCGAAACCCGCAATGAGGCCTACCAGACTCGAGATACATGACACTCCCACGTCGTCGTCCGTGTTCAAAGTGCCCCCTGTGAAATACTCGACGGTGGAAAGGAGGATCGCGAATAAACGCAGGGAAGTCGTCCGTCCGTCGAGTTCACCGTTGAAGAAGAGCACCTCGATGAACGTCATCCCGGCGTTATCGTCCAAGTCCTCGCTGAAGAGAAGCCAGAGCGAGGTGAACTTGCACGCTAAAGAGAGGAAGACTATATTCCCTCTGATCTTCGACTCTACGTCCTCCATCGCTACCGTAGTGAATAAACCCGCCACCTGTGACAAGGTGATACAAACGAGCCCCGACGTGTGCACGCAGGAGTCTGTTGGCGTGCAAGTTTCGGATCTCGAAGAGAACAAGTCACCGTCAGCGGAGAAAGAACCTAATCAGCAAACGGCGATACAGTCTATTTTGAAAGGGTCTAAAGGTACATACAAGGTGAAGAATCCACGAAAATGCGACGCTTCGCGTTTGGCGGGCGGCGCCGAGGTCGGCGCGAACGTGAAGGAGAGCCAGGGACGTCGAAACAGCTCGGAGATCTCGCAGAACGCGTCAACCTCGGCGACGCCGCAGCCCGACGAGACGGAGAACGTGTCCGGGAGAGCCAACAGCTTCGAGTACTTTCCGGGACACACCTACGCGAACGTGCCGAACGAGAGGGACAGCCACGTTTCCTCGGACACCGGCAGGTCGAACTCGACATTACCGAACAGCAGCTCCAGCGTCAACGATAAGCTCTGGGGAGATTCAGACAGCTTGGTCCGGGATCTGGAGAGAAGCGTCAACATCTTGAAGAGCCTCGTCGACGCCAATAAATGCGACAAGCAGGTGAAGAAAAGACTGATCCAGCACGTGATTAAGCGGCTGGTAACTGCCAAGTACACGGACGACAAAATCGAGCACAATTTGGAGGACAACATCCCGTGGAATCCGGACGATGCCAGGAATAAGGTTTACCGAGCCGAGCTGCTCCAGGCCCTGGCGAACAAGCACAGCACCACCGAGTCCTCGGACGAGTGGAACCTGCGAAAGAAGGACGCGTCCATGCAAAAATCCATGGGGACCGCCAGTGACGTCATAAAGGAAGTCGCGTTAGAGAGCAGTAACAGCGACAAGTTCGATCGACACACGGATAGAACGGAGATGGACGGCCGGAAGGCGCGACTGGGACTGAGGACGGACGATTGTCAGCAGACCAGCAACACGCCGACGGATCCGGATAAGAGCGAGAGCTCCGAGTGCTTTGTGCCCCACCGCAATCACAAGAACGCTAAGGTGAACGACATATTTTGCTTTAAAGATAACTGCAAACTGCCGCACCGAGAGTCGACCACGACGAACAGTATACCTCCGGATCACAATAGAATCTTACTGGACGCCGTCGTGAATAACAGAAGAACGCCAGTCGAGTCCAACAATAACACGGATAACAATACCGACTGGAGATTGCCGACCACATCGTCCGAAAGACAATTTGAACTGAAGAAGTGTAGCATGTCCGAATCCGGTGATTCCAAGCTGGTGAATTACGCCGAGATGGAGAAGAGAAATCAACTGATTTGGATTACAAACGAGATTAGCCATCTTTCTAACTTGAAAAAGTATATTTTCTAACTTTCGTTTTAGCAAGCTTCTTTTCTTTAAAGGTGTCTTTCAATTTGGGTTTTACTTTATTTTGCTAGATTGCTCGAGCAGCCCAGGCGATTAGAAAGACCGAAATCCTCGCCGAGAAAATCCAAATCGGCGAATCTTAAATCGAAGCAAGCGATGCTTAGGCGGGAACAACATGCAGATGCCATACACAGGTAATTCATAGTTGTTTGTAGTTTAATCGTCGTGCAATCTAACGCCGTTTAATTTCAGAAGCGTATCCGACCTGCCAGAGGATTCCGTTAACGAGCCATGGTCGTCTCACTGCAACTTGGCGGCGTGCGAAGTCGCCGGCGACAGTATGATCCAGAGGATCATAAAACGTAACAGTTGTACGCAAACGGCCACGGGCGTGGCAAGCGCGTACTCGAAAACCGGCGGAGAGATCGTATCCGCCGGCAGAACGCGAAGATCCGCGACAAAGCATGTCGCTGTTGGGGTGCAAACGCTACCTCGCGAAGCCTCTTCGACTCCAGTGACTGCGGAGTCGGACGTATACGACGCGAAATACACGAATCCTCAAAAGCCATGTGCGCATTATCAGAACGGCACCAAGGGCAGAGATCAATCGTGCCAAACGCACATCATTCCGGTCGTGCAGCGCACGTGCGCACGATGTAAGCAAAGCCCACCCGGAGAGACGGCCTTGATCAGACCGCGAAAGGACCATCCGGCGGACGTGCCGGCAGTCTCGCAGCAGACGCAGACGAATTACGCGAGCGACAACAGCGCGACGGAGTCCACTCCTCGCCGTGCGTCATCATCCGTTCAAAGTAACAGCGTCCAGCCGAAACAGAAAGAGGCTAAAAATCAAATTAACGCGTCCAAATCAAAATGCAGTTGTGCATATAGCACCGACAAGGGTGCCTCGAGCGCCGTTAATGCCAAGCGGGCCGAATATCACAAACGATCATTTACGATATGTCCGTTGTGTTTTAAACAAAAGCCCGCTGTGGATATTAGCAATACCACCGTCTACAGTGTATGTCAAAAGAATCCCACCTGCACGCACAATAACATCTCGGAGGTCGAGCAAACTTGCGGGAATGCGTGCGAGTGTGACGATGTTCCTGTTAACGACGCGGAACGAAGGATCATCATAGGCAAATCTCGGCAGAACTATAACGCAGAAAGCCAGAACAGAATACGCGCGTTCAACTACAGCGAACAGAGTGACATGGGGAAGATTTGCGATTATACAAACGATTGTGCCGCATGCCATAATTCGGGCAACACTGTAGGAACGTTGCGTGAATGCTGTTCGAGCGGTAAAGTCGACAATAATGGTTCGACATGCCGTTTTGAGTGTCACCTAAAGATAGCGGAGCATCAACCGCAAACGCAAATTTACTCTGATAGTTCGCAGGATAGTGACGCGAATCGACAACATAAAGTACAAAATAGCTTAAAATGCAATTGTGATGAGGTTTGCTCCTGTAGTAATAATCAAGCGAAGAACATTGTTAAAGGAAAAGGACGCAAGAATTATGCATCAAAACCAAATTGCGTAGACGATACCAGTATTAATAAGACCGAGAGAAATTATAAACATTGCCGTACGTGTGGTGCCATGTATAAAAATACCAGAAAATGCGGCTGTCGTCAAACGTATCCCAAAGCTGTCGCGTATGAATTGTCGTTTACAAAAGAGAATGTCTCGAAAAATGAGATCTCGGATATCGCGACGCCGAAAGTCTCCAAGCAACCGTTGAATGCGGCCAAATCTGATGCCTGTCCTTGCGATATTATAAAAAAGAATAGTTCCAGCAAAAATCTTCATCCAATGACTACATTGCAGGTAAAATTTAATAAATGAAATATTTGATTTAAATCTAATTTTTTGAAAGAGTTTTTATTTGCAACGACAATATCTCGAATAAAAATTGTTTAATTTCAAAAACGACAGATATTGTTGCACTACAATTTTTTCGGATTAATGACATTTTAATTAAACCAATTTCAGGATTATTTATCTAGAAATAATCCCGAATTTGTGGGCAATGCGGAAACACGCCGACAGTATTTGTCGGAAATAGGCCAGTTGCGGGAATTGAGGAAAGAAAAGCGAATACAGTTATTGGCGATGGCTAGTATGTCCAATGTTATTAAATCCGCCCCAATACGAAAGCCAACAGGTGAGATTATTTATATTGTAAATCTTTCAAATTAATGATCTATATTTTGTTACACTTTAAAGAAATTGAGAAAGAAATTTAAGGAAAGATTTGCAAATTATAACACTTCATAATACATCTCAGTTTTTCATTTAATACTTGATTACAGTTTACATACAGCGAAAAATTACCGATGAGGAGATGAAGGAGAGATTACGTAAACGATATCTCCGGCTGAATGAAGTGCGATTTAAACGACGGCAACAAGAACGGCAAGAGGAAGCGCGTCGAAATAAGCTTATGGCCAAAATCTTTTGCAAGAGGTTACAGCAAAAAGTATTAAGGGGCCAAGTAGATTTATCGCAAAGCATTAGCGTTATATCCAATTTGTAGAATTATTAATGCCTACTTGTGTAGAGTGTTGTTCCATTTTTGCAAATATTTATGACAAGAGCTATCTCACAGATTTTATAAAAATTTTGTTGATTCTTGCAGAAAGATTATAAATTTGCACATTAAAAAGATATATTTGATACACAAGATATGAGTTTGATAATTCGTAATAAAAGAATGTCAAAATCTATTTCGAAAAATAATTTATGAAAGATTAATATTGTTTTATTTTGTAGAAATCTTTAATAAACAGAATTATTATATTACAGCTCACAATTATGTAAAAAATATACACGAACATATATATTTTTTTTTTCTGCAAAATTGTCTAAATTAAATAAAACGGTACAATTTTTATAATATCAAATCATTCATTATGTTAGTTTTTAAATATAATAAATGCTCTATTTTATTTTTATGTTATTGCAGACAATCAATTATATTTTACATTTAAACAGCTTTACCAAAATTGTTATATATACGTAATATTGGTTTGTAAGATTATAAGAACGAATTACAAATTTCGATTTCGTGCAATTGGAATGGGTACAAAATAAGCAATTTTAATGAAATCTAAGAGATAGTTCTCAATGTCATATATTTATCTTAATTTTTATCTTTAAATGAAAAAGTTCTAAGATATTTTATTTCTTGAAAAAAGAGAAAGATATATATGTTTTACATTTTAATGATATTATCTCAGGTAGTTGCGTTAAAATTACGATACATTACGATAATGTGTGTCTTTTTTATGATTTATTTATAAGTAATGAATATGTATTACAGATAGTGAAAGATCTAATCTGTTTTACCGTCTATCTTTACGAGTTCAGACGACATGACTTAATAGTACAAAAAGGATATCAAATCTTTTTATATGCTTTTTATATACTTTACACACGTTGATAGAACGCATTCTTTAGAGCAATGATCTGCATATTTTGCCTTCTGTTTCTTATAGATATGGAAAATAGATTAATACCGGAATAATTTTGCTGACTTCAGTACAAATTTAAGTACAAATGCATGCAATTATGGTTCTTATCCATATTCGTCAATAAATGAAACGTTGTGCTAAGGCTCTTCTTTACGTGCCGATGGCATCAAAAATTGAACTTGGCAAAATTAATCCCGTATTAATTCTTGATAGAAATATAACAGCAAAATAATTCACGCAGCATAACAGCATTGATTCGATATGTATAATACAAGAAAATTATTTTCACGTAGTAAAACATAGTAAAACATATCATTGAAGCATACCATCGATCATAAAAACTGAATGCTTTAAAATAAGAATCATAATTAAACATATACGTAGTACCTGAATCTTGTAGTATAACATTTTTTATTATGTACGAAATAAAACGCTAATGAATTCTTAAAATATGTGCATACTTTCAAGAGAGAGAAATGTTACTTTAATCGACACACTTTTTAAATATTGTTATAACATTATATCTATAAAATTTTGTCGGTTAAGTAACTATAAGATATGTTGCGTTTGACGCAACTGGATCAAACGCGTGTAATAATTCAAAAAGAGAGAAAATGTTAAGATAGACGTAAGTAGTTTTATCCAAGATTATATAAATTACTTAAACCAGAGATATTTAATTGATACATTTGTAATTTTTCAATATTATATTAAAACAATGCGTTTAGAGAAAGGAAAAGCTTGAGAAAAATTAAAACTATGCGAGAAATATTTCTAGTCTTAGACTTTTCTAATCTGTGCTTTATTAATTAATTATTATCCTTTGCAATATTTATGTTTCTTTCCATTTCCTTGTAGCTGTATTTCGTTTAGATTTAATTTTTCTCTACCGCATTTTCTATATTTCCTTGCAACTTCTCACGTGCCACTCTCTTTTGCTTCAAAAGTCCCGAGTAGAACGCTCATCATATTCTAAGTGCGGAAAGCGCGACGCAACGCAGTTAAAAGAAACACTTTCCGCTTTCTCGATTATTTTCGGATATCTCATTTTAACGAAAATTGGGGAAAGATTCGCGTATTTCGAATATTATCGAAGGCATCGCAGGAAACTGTAAGTTTGCGTTCTTCTTTGGCCAGAGAAGAGTCCCGAGGCGTGATTATTTCGTCGTAGGTCCATCGTCCTCGCGGACTGGATTCCGGCGAATAACGCGACAATGACCGCGACCGGTTGCAGAATGAATTCGTTCTTCCATCGTCGATTGGTCCCCCGCGCGCGGTCGAGCGCATACTTTCTCCCCGGGGAATGTGCGGCCGTAGCGGTTGTGCGTGGAACCGCGTCCCACGAAGGCCGCGATTCGGCTTTCTAGTCGCGTTTCCGCTCGTTTCCGCCGCGAGAGAGACGACGGGGATCGGCGTGGCGTTCAACGAGTTCATTGCAGCACGTCCCCCGTTATTAGCCGTTAGTCACCGTCCGTTATCGCGCGCGTGGTACCACGTTTCGGATTTCTCATCCGCGAATTTAGCCCGATTCGCCTGATTATGAACAATGGATCGCCACGGTTGCACGTAGCTTCCCGATTATCTGTCCACTTCATCAGCATCTCTCGCTACTGATCTCGTGGGTCTCCCAATAAAAATCAGTCGACACACTTTGGAGCACTTGGGAGGAAAATGAAGCGATGGCAGGAGTCGTGAGAAAGAAGGGAACGAGTGCCCTTGTGACGCTTCTAGGATGCTTACTATTTTCTTGTGGTAATTATCAGCCAGAAGTGGACGCGGGAAATATTGCGAAAAATTACGCATTAGTAAAGAAAAAAAAAGGAGATCGACGGGGCTCCGAGAGAAGGTCAAAGTCGAGCCGAACTTTGAAGACACGTTTTATCCAGCGTCGATGTCTTCGATGAATACGAGTTTCCGTGCGCGCGACAGGAAATCTGGAGCTCGGAATCATGAATTCGGAGCGAATTCATTTTTAAAATCCTTTTTATAAAATCGTTTTATATATTTTCATAATTTTCTATATTTTACACACAATATATAGTTACAAAAATTAATTTAAATATACATAGTATTTTCTCGATCATGTTAAAAATTCGTAGATATTTAAAATATCTATGAACAAATATTTTCAATTTATTTATGGATGTATGAACATTTAAATTTGTGAAAAGACGTGAGGGTAAGAAGTAACATTGTAAAATTATTAAACAATCGCTACATTTTATGCTATTGTATCTAGGAAAAGCTTAAAATAAATTTTTCATATATTTAACAGCTTATGGACAAGAAGATAAAGATGAAAAATACAAAGGAAAATATCTAGGAAAATTAAATCCGTATCATCACCAAGTTTCCGGCGACGTCTGGGCCGTGGACCAGTACACTTTGTTATTGACTGATTTTAATTATGATGGCAATGGAGCCGACACGTTTTTCTGGGCAGGCGCATCAAATAGACCAGGCCCGCAAGGATTTATCGTCCCCGATGAATTTGGCAAGTAAGTTATGTTTCTTTCTATCAATTTGAAGAAAAAATTTGAGATAAAGTGAAAAAGTCATATCTTGAGTATATTACATGCATATTTTTTCAGAACAAACATATTGGATCGATATTTTAACAAGGATTTTACATTGACCTTGCCGGAGAATAAAAAGATAACGGACATCAAGTGGTTCGCGGTATATGATTTAGCGGCCCAGGTATTAATTTTAGAACAAGAATTAAGTAAATCTATAATTCATACAAGACCTATTTAAAACATGCCAGACGTCTTAGAAATTGTAAACTCATATTTATAGTCATATTTATGGTCATAGTTAGTCTTGCTTGGAAATTTGACATATATCGTTTTCGTAAAATTTATAATATTAAATTAATTAAATTGTATAAAGCAATCTCGACAATTTTTTTATCTCGATTATCACTATTATTCTAACAAGTTTGTATTATGAGATGTACAATGATCGACATAGAATCTGTTCGCATGGTTGCTTGAAACGTTTTTCAATTGTAGAATACTTTCGGCGACGTCTACATTCCGGAGGAGTTTGACCCACCCGCTCCCCAAAAGATATCGCAGCTGTCGAAAAGGTCTCACAATGTTTCGTCAGAACCCATCGTAATCCTGGACTCAAAAACTATCAGCATTCCGCAATTCATCTATGACGGGCAAGGTGCGGACACGTACTTTTGGATTGGTCTTGGCCCGCAACCGTCCAGCAAGGGCCAGAAAGTACCCGATGAATACGGATAGTAAGAGGAATAAGATAAATTACAAAATCCTATCAATGCGAATAAATTAACTTGTTTATATAAATCTCACGATACTTAAAATTATCTAGAAATGTAAAATATGTAAAAGGGTGCATTTCTCTTTCTAGCATGGATTCTCTCAGATCATACAATAACGAGGATATCATCCTGGAGCTGCCGGGCGATAAAACTGTCTTCAACATAGACTGGCTGAGTATCTTCGACATGAAGACTAAATCCAATTTCGGTTCTGTCATTATACCCGATGGACTCAATGTGCCACCGTCGTTGATAAAGGTTCTCAAGCAAACCCAGTCTCTTCCGAATTGCGTTCAGCTGCACAAGCGATACCAAGTCGCCTGGGAGATCTTCGGTCCGCAGATCACTATTCAATTGACAGGTCAAGTCGGTACGTATTAGCAAGCTCGTAAATTCTCATTTGTCATCTCCCAAAACTCGAGGCTTGAAAAAAATCTCTTCGTATAATTTTTTCCAGACATGGATGAATATATGGCGTTTGGTTTATCCGGTTCCGAGAACTCCAGTCGGATGGAAGGTGCGGATGTGGCCATCGCGTATATGGACGACACACGAGGATACGCTACGGACTACAATATTACGGCAAAGGCGCCAGTGTGTACAGTTACTTAAGTAATCCATTAATTTCGCGATTAGATGAAAGAGGGAGAGAAGCGAGAGAAACGACGCATTAATGACCGTTTTAATGATTATGACGACAGTGTGGGAAAGTTCTCGGTCAGTACAAAGGCGTTTGCAGAGACGAGCTTCTCGGCGGTTTAGATAACAATCAGCTCTACACTGCGGTGAGAGAGGACGGCATCAACACCATCACATATAGACGTACACTTACTTCATGTGAGTCAGCGTGTGCGTTTTCTTTTTTATAGACGCTCATCGTACGACACAAGTCACAAAAATTTCTTTCTCACACAGCCGATGTTGGAGACAAAGATTTCCCCACGGATAAACCAGTGTACGTGGTTTGGGCCTTGGGCAGGCTCGACAAAACTAACAACGAACCGAGTTTTCACGACGTATATCCAAGAAGCGACGTAGTGCTCGAGTTGAACCGTAAAGAGCCGGAGAATACCTGTAATGATTTTACAGAACACAATAACAAAATCTTTCCGAGGTACGAAAAACAAATATACTTTAGTCATATACATTACTTATATATATATCCAATTATTTTTTAATAATGATGTCGACGGTCGACTTTTTAATAATGATTTTTTTAATAACATTACATTACATATAGACTTTTTAAATTTTTTTTAAGTAATTGCTGATTATTCTTGTAGAGAACCTTGGCAGAAAACTGAAATATTCGACAGAAGTATTAGAACTTTGAGAGCAACCATCGGACCCTCCGGAGGAAAACGAGGATATCAGGGAATCACAGGTATAAATTTAATTGATTTCGACTATCGCTCTTGCGACACAGAGAACTCCACGAAATATGTTTACAGGTAAACCGTCGGTGGGTCTTGCTTGGTACATCGAAGGTGCCTTGATACCAGAGTTATATCTACGTCGAGACTTGACATACAGTTTTCGTGTTTACGGCGGAAATAATCCACATAGCGCGGATCTCTATCATCCGTTAATAATAACGGATGATCCTCACGGGGGATACGATACGCTCAGCGATCTTGCGCAGAGTAAGATCAGAGTGTTGGCTGGCGTTGAACTGACTAGAAGAGGTCGACCGCGACCGACCGCTGGTTCGTATAGATTCTCTTTATACTAAACATGTTTACATAAATTTAAATTAAATTTAACTTTTTTATTCGATGTCATTTTCCAGTTGGTCCACTTTGCTTAAGCAAACACAACGGTCGAGACAGAAGACTGGACGATAACTTTCCATCATTTAAGAAATTCAACCGGACCCTCGTGCAAGTTTGCGAACCAGGTAAAATCTCTTTCGATCTTAAATTCTTAGATTTTTAAAAATAGACTATTGATTAAAGTTCAGAATCACTTGCGTTTTCAAATGATAATTCTCTCATCTTCCTATTTCCTGTATATAGGAGAAGGCGGCACCTTGGTAATAAGTCCAAACTCATCATGGCCTGATCTGGTTTATTATCATTCTTTTACGCATCCAAACATGGGATGGAAAATTCACGTGGTCGATTCTTATACAAAGAACGGTGCAATTACACATGAATTATCGTTACTCGTTGCAATCGTGATTGTGTTTCTGAATCTATTATGAAATTGCGTGTAAATCATAGAAAAACATTTTTATTATCAGATATTTTTGAGTTTACGTAAAGATACGCTAAGTTATTTTTAACAAATCACTCATTCTTACGCTTCACTGTGTATATATCGATGATACAACATAAACACTAAATCATTATACGCTGGTTTTATTAAGAAATGAATACAATAGTTCCTATAATAAACTCTGCATTCCTTACAGATTTGCCAGATTTAATAACAAAATTATAACAGGATCAATTTTATATATAGGTACTTTGTTCTCGTCTCTATCATTATGAAAGAAACATTAATTTATATCAGGAAAACGAAAGCAATTAGATAAAATAAAAAGATATCCTCAAAATTGCAATAACTTTTTTATTTCGTATACTGCTAATTAATTGAATAGGATATCGTGCATAACATATAAAAGATAACATACGTTACATGTGCAATGCATCATATTCGAGCAGTGAGAAAATCGATCATAGGTATGTTTCTAACATTTATGTGCTTAAATAAAGTGCCAATTGTAATGATCTTTTCGAAAATCGTTTTGCAAAAGTTTCATAGACGCAGTATTCGGATATACAACATATCGCTTATTTCAATTACGTATTTATATATTTATATACAACGCAGCATAAGTTATATACATATATAACTTGTTCTTAATTTTATATCAATAATATTCTCGCTCACATATTGTATAATTGTACATAATAAATTGTAATATCTTATCTTTCTTTTTTAACATTTGTGATAGTTTTGTGTTGAGACATACGTTCGGTAATATAATTAAAATTTACAGATTCTTATGCAAAACGTATTAATAAATCTTACCGTTTATTTAAATTGCATCTCATGTGGTATATCTTCAAACTCTTAAATAAAATGCTGAAATAGGTATACAAAAAGTAAATTTATTTTTGTTGTAATCTAGATCAAATTTTTAAAGCTGGTTCCAAATACTACATGTTATAGCTTTATTTCGATATCATATTATGATATATCTATCAATGTTCGATTTTTATAATTATGTATTAACTTCAATATTGCACTCATAATTTTCAATTATAATTGCACTCATAAATTCAATATTGTCTCAAAATTAACATTGCGTGATCGTTAGTTTTTCAGCGCTTGTATATTATTTTTATAATCTTTACACGTTGCAAGTAATAATAAATTTAAATTACAAAGCGCGCATAAAAAAATAAATTATATATATAAAAAAATTAATTGGTACGCAAAATCAAAACGCCTTAATAAGTTAACTTTAATAAGAATTCAAATGTGGATAAGTAAATTTAAATACAGTTGGTAATATAATGTAATTATAAATTTAATAATTTACTAAAGATTTTTTTCATCAAATTAACTCAATTTTAGTAGTTTTTTAGCGCATACAATATTAAAATTTAAAAATATATTACAAAAACAATAATTCTAGAAACATAATTTATACAATGTAAAAAAAAACGGAATCTACATTTGTGTATATGATAAAAATATAGAAAACGCAAAAAGCTTAATACAATAGAAATCTAAATTGTGGCAGCTTTCATATCCCGAAAAAAAGGGGGACTAATCAAACGTGAAAGACACAGTGCTGCAAATCAGTGCCATACCATGCTATACTTATATAGTGATTGATATTTAAATAGTTAAATATATTTAAACATCGACAGACCTCATCAACATCCAAATCACAAAAAAGCATTTAGTAGAATATAAAATATAGAATATAAAGGCACTCTATTACAGTTCTTATACCAATGGCTAAAAAAATGAAACCATTGAATGATATTCTGAAAATTAATGGAAAATCAAATCTTTCCATTAGACAAATATGTATCTACAAAAAAACATCATACGCAATAATTTATTTTTTAAAATCTTTTTAATATAGCTCTTTCTAAGATGAGTAATTTATCAATAGATTTAAATTATTACAGATAATATGCTTCTTATTTCTATATAATTATTGTTCCTATCTTCAAAGAAAAAAAAGATCTTTAGAGGATTTTAAAGTATAAAAGAGTTAGACTTTAATATATTTGACAATTCATATTGGTATTAATGTTCATCTTTTTCATTGCAAGGAGAGTATTTTTTTGTCAGTATAACAATTTTTGAGTGCAGATGTCTCTTAAGCGATATCTTGCAGTACCTAAAAATTGCATGAACTTAATATAAATATTAATAATGAAATTAATATTTAATTAGATTGTATAAGTCGCTACACAGAAGTATTAAAAACGATATTTTACGTATTGCAAAATCGCTATTCAGAAGTATTAAAACCGATATTTTACGTATTGCAAAGTACCTAATCGAAAAAATTAGTTTTTATAGCATTCTCTTCTCATTCAGTCTTTTCATTTTAACATCTTAAGTTGCGTGCGATCGTATTTACAATTTAGATGATACTTAATAGAAGTTAGAATTCTAAAAATAGTACTTTCTTTATCATTAAAATTTCGACATCGATGTTACATTTTGAAATTTCATAACATTATGTTACGTTTCATCTATCTATGATTTACTTATATTTAATGATAACTAATTACAATTAATATACATCACTGTTCATTTATTATATGTGAATCTTTTGATATTGTCGTATATTTTGGAATTATAACAAAGTACGTTGTATGATTGTTTTGAAATATCCAATAATTATTTGAAAATATTATCAATATCATTCTCTATGAAGTTCCAGGAAATAACGTAACGTAACAGGCAATTCCATACTACGGATTCCATATTTACAAACAGCCTGTGCGGCTAAACATTGAAGGCTAGTATAATCAAGAAGATTCACGCTATTTAGTGGATTAGAGGATATCAGTCGCGCTGGTGTATCACCCGCTCTATTTGGTGTATCTAAGTGCGCGCCATAATCCAACAACAATTTTATGAGCTGTTAATAAACAAAAATTCTTAATGAGTCAGTAAAATTCGATTTATAACGTATATAAAGAACAGTACTTACAGGGCTGTGGAAGTTATATGCGTTACTTGCTACATGTAAAGGCGTTGACCGCAATATATTTCTAGCATCGACGTATGCCCCACAATCTAAGATTAATTTAACAACATCCAAATGTGGAAAGATTGTCTGAAAATATCATATATGTGTATTATTATACGTGTATATCCATCACATAGTCATGTATATTCAATTTTTTCGTGAAGAGCATCCAGGAAATAATTTTTTAATTTTAATTAATGAAAATATTAATTAATACATATTAATGAAAATATTAATTAATACATAAGAGATTCATGGAATGACGTATGGTTTCAACTTTCAAAGCGAGTAATGGAAAAGTCCAGGGTTTAAATCTTAGCGGCTCTCATCCCGCATACATCTCATTTTCAGCGGAAAGTCATAAAGGAACTTTTCGGACTAGGTGACATTATCATATCAGAAGTGATGCAGATGCAGTTCGTGGGGCCCTTCTATTATAGCACGAGCAAGACAC